>JASDQU010502102.1:0-37754 GCA_032191745.1 Picea mariana | reverse complement strand
AATTGGGTTTATCTGTCTAAGCTTCTGCTTGAAAGGTTTAATACCATGTTTTAAGGGACTCTTATGTTCAATGACAGAAGTATCATAATTTTTTAAATCATCGTAAAACCATGCAAAAATGTCTTTATATTATCTAAGTAACTCAACGTATTTACTCTTTATTTGAGCCGGAAGGTATTTTGATATTTTGACCATTTTTGGATCTTCATTAGTTCTTACATTAAAATCTTCAACTTCTTCAGGTTGAGGTCACAAGGTAGACTTTAAAGGTATATCATCCTAGTCAAACAACCTTTCTAAAGGGATCAGGCCTCTAGGAATTTTATTTTTTTTTAAGTAAGAGCATGCGGTGATTTGAAATTTTGTCTTGGAACTTCTCTGGGTTCTCTTCTTCTTGCATAATCCAAGTAGGATCATTCTGATTTTCTTGAACTATGTGGGTCTCAGAAAACTCATCAATCATTTACATGAATTGTTTGATTTGTTCCTCGTCTTCAAATACATTCCAATGTTGAACATTGTTCGGAATTGAAGGCCTATGTCTCATATCGATATGGTATTTTAGCTTCAAAACCATAGGTGATATGAAAGTCACAGGAGCTTTGGCCAAAGAATCAACTTCTTAGTTTTGCATTCTAGGAATAGAGTGAATATTAAAGGACAAGAGAAAATTATCTATAAGATCCCAAACACAATTTCTATATGACCTCAGTCTTGGATGCTTAGCTTGATAATGATGTTTTATTTGTTTTACAATGAGCTCTGCATCACCATAAACTATCAGATGTTCAATTTTTAGTTTTCTTGCAGCTTCTAATCCTAAGACTAAAGCTTCATACTCACAGACATTATTGGTGTAATCAATGTCCCATTATCATCCCTTGGTGCCACAAATAACACTCCAGCTCCTGCTCCTTCACATAATAAAGCACCATCAAAGAACATTTTCCACATTCTTTCTCTAACATTTATATTTTTCTTTGAAATTTCTATTTTTTTTTTTATTTTCTTCTTCTATACATTCTTCAACATCATCATCTATAGATAATATACAATTTTATAAGTCTTGATCAACAACATAGACTGGGTAGTTATTGGGGTTTTGAGGGTCACTAATAGTATACGCCAGTCTAGTTTCTTTGTACAGCCGAGTGAATTGCCCAATAAAATTCAGAATTGTAGCATAGGTCATGTCTAGCTAAACCAATCCTCCTAACTTGGCACCCCAAGATATGGATAGAAGCATACCATACTTGGCAAGAACGTCAGAAAAAACCATGGCCATAAGGATACTTTTCATAGGAATCTGAACAAGGTTTACAACTAGATCTTTAATCATACCCAGACACTTAACCTTTCTAGAATCAAACGAAGACAAATCTTGAGAAGGTCTGGTGATTTCAATGTACAATTTTTCCATGATAATCTTAGGCACTAAATTATGTGAGGCTCCTGAGTCTAACATGAAATTGTGAAGTAAATGATCATGCACAATTAGCGTAATATAGAAAGGAGCAACATAATCCTTACTATTTTCAATGTGTGGTCCGAACATGATTGTAGGTTTTTCGTCCTGCAAATTGATAACATCAACTTGACATTCAGCATCAGAAAAATTTATTGCTTTAGCAATTTGTTTTTTATAGATCAGGTTCCTAGCAAGTTCAACCAAAGGCATTGGAATTTTAATTTTATTAAGTTCATTCTCTAAATTGAAACTCGCAATTGGTTTTTCAATTTCTCTGGTCTGAATTTCCGCTTCTTTATTTTTTGGCTTCTTATTTTGCACCTCTTTTGTTTCAACTTTATATGTTCGAGCAGCTTGCATCTCAGTTGATGGTTTTGTAATTGTTTCCTCATTTCCTTTGTTTCATGATAAAATCATTTTTGGTGGAATATTTGTAGAATTTTTTTCTTGGCCTTAAATCATATTTATGTTGAAGCTCGGCCATTATTGAATCAGCGAGACCTTTGTATGCAGAGTCTCCCATATTGTTGATGTTTTCATCATTATTAAACATAGATTCCAGGTCTAAGGATTTCTCATAATCCTTCTTGGTTAGGTGAGGCTCAATATCATCATCGTTGAGGTTTTTTATATCTTCCTCTAATTCCTCATAATTTTGCACTTCATCTCTCTAAATGAAATTCTCAGTTTTAAACGGAGCTTGAATCTTTTGATCCTCACTTTTTATTTGTCTTTGTTGTGTATGAGGATTAGGATTTCTCTTGAATTTATTTCTAATGTACATATAAGGTTTGGCTTTCTCTATTTCCATATTGGAAATTTTTTTTGATAAATATTTAATAATTTTGGCCATCTCATCAATTTTTTCCTCTATGAACTTTCCAGATACAGAGGGTCCTGCATGTTCTTTAAAACGCTTGGGTTCTCTGGCTCCCAACTCAACTTTAGTTTTCAACTTCCCAGATTCCATCATATTGGATTAAATTTCTATAGCATCATCTTTCATTCCCACTAACGTAGTGGATCTCCTTTCTCTCAAAAGTAGAGTGAAGTCGGGATCAAAATCCCCTGCAAAAGTGATTTGTGTAGCTGATTGAGAGGGTTTGACTTTGGCTGGTATTTTGTGATAAAGCTTATTAAATATTTGGATAAATTCTAGGATTGATTCAGAAGTCTTCTTTCTCAAGGCTTCGAATTCAGTTAAGTAATAAATATGATTCTTTTTCTCACCTCACTACCTTAAGAAGGAAGTTTCTAGAGCATCATATGATCGTATAGAACCTACTGGAAGTCCTCTGAACCAATTTCTTACCTATTCTTCAAAAGTATGTACTAATAGTATTGTGTAAATGTCCTCATGCTCAATGCCGAGAATATAAACAAATTGATCGAAAAAGGCTATATGTTATGTTGTTATTAGATCCCCTTCTCCCATGAATTTGGGGAGGTTCTTCATGTAATTTTCGGGTAAATCGTGTAGGACAACAAGGATAACTAAGGGAGCATATTTAGAGGCAAAATTGGCTAAGATCATAAGGGGTTGAACTTGTCCAATAGCCCCTACACCTCTGGTGCCACCAGCACCAGCACCTCCAGCACCGGCTATTGAAATCCTTGGAGACAGAACTCGAGGGCTAAAAAGGAGATTTTCAAAAACTTTGAAAGAATGACCTAGTGACCTTTTGACTACTTCAAGATGTATTGAATGAAGTTCAGGAAAAATATCATGAGAGGATGGAAGGTCTAGATGAGGGCGAAATAAAAAATTGAGCTCGTCTCCTCGGGTTTACCTAATGTATAGATAGGAGAATTAATAGGGGAGGTATATGGGCATAGAAAATAGTCTTCAGGGTTTTGGGAAACATAAACTTTCACTTCGGGAGGAGAAAGAATTAGTTGAGTATTAACGATGGAGAGGATTAAAATAGGGTTGGTTTGGTCAATGTCAAACTTTATTTTAGGGATAATTACGTTTAGATTTTCAAGTTTAACTTCAGGTTTACTTGTTGATTCTTCTGCAGAATGAACTTGTTTAAAACTTTCTTTAGGGGTTAGTTCTTCAGCAAGAATTTTAACACTAACTTGCGTAATTCTAGGTTGATGAACCTTACCTGTCGATGTAGAATTTTTTCTAAGATATCCTTTTAGTTTCAACAATTTTTCGGGATCCAAAATTGGCATAGTCTACTTTTCATTCAATTTTTTCCTAGTATTCTTTCAACCGAATTCCAGTTTTGTCTACGATGGATTCACCAAGTGAAAGATAAAGTAATCCTTACTCATGTATTTAATCTTTGTTCACCATCAAAGACCAAAATTTACCTTGTCATTTTCCTAGGGAAAATTGATTTCATCTCCATCCTCGATAGTGGTGCCAAAAAGATGTTGCTCCTGATATTGATTCTAAGGATTAAAGAATAATGTCAAGCATCAAAGGTTTTAAATGAAATGTTTTTATGAGTGTTTTTTCTACCTCAGTTTTTTGAGAAATGATATTTAAAAGAAATCAATAATAAGACAGTACAGAGGTTGTATTTTGTTATTTGAGTCACGATTATAATGTCAAATGATATAGAAAGATTTACAAAACTATTAAACAAAGTCAAGTATCAATTATAGATAAGTATCACCATGTTTGCAATAGAATAAAAGTAGAACATGTACCCTTGAACATGATATAAGAATGTAGTAATTCACACAGATCACAGGTCTTGTTTTACTCATAGGAATAATAGAGGAAAAGTTGTTTACTGAATGAACTCTTGGTATAATATGATCACAGTAGATGTAGTACTAAATTTCAATCAATCACTCTTCAAGAATTACAGAAAGAAATTCATAGAAATGGAAACATAAAGGGAACAAATAACTCGAATTGAACGAAACTTAGAATCTATGTTTGCACTTGTATTAATACTCGAAAAAGAGTTTCTCTATTACATTTGACAAGAAGAAACCTTGAATAGATCTTAAATCTATGTATTTATACAAAAAAAAATCACAACCGAAAACAGTTGGACTCCTCATAATGTATGACTAAAAATAGAATACATTTGAATAAAATAATAGTATGCAGTATTGTTGAATTTTGTTGGCGCTTCCTCTGTCTCTTTGTCTGCTTGTAGATGTTCTTGCTTTCCTTTGATATTTGAGCCGATTACACATGTCATTAAGTCCAACCCAAACATTTGGCTTGTTGTCTTGGCCATTCGATCTCCTTTCCATCTGTCCCTTCGGGTGTGTTCAGTGGGGCAAGAAATTGCAATTGAAGACATGGGGGGGAATATTAGATTAATATCTCAGTGTTGGCTCGTTAAGGGATAGATAACGGCTACAGGGAAGAGTAATTGTTCACGAAAATAATGATGGGGGAACAAGTGTCCGATGAGGAGGTGGGATGAGTGAAGGAAAGAATGTGGGTGGTAGGGATAGACAAGGTAAGTCACTTTTGGAGGGTGAAAGGTAGAGTGGGTGGAGAAGGTGGACGTTGTGCATGATTTCTCATTTTCTCCCAACTACACTTTCTTGTCCATGTTCAATTCATTGGGTGCATCTATCCATTCATTTACTTTGAAGGAAAACAATTTATTTTGTATTTGGGGCACTTCTCCTAGATCTTGTTCACCTCTTGGACGGTGGCCTGAAACTGCAAACTTGGATTAACCAACGATTCATTGATTTTAATAAGATCAGTCTAGCTCATCTCTTGGATGGTTTCCTGAGTAGCTTCCTTGTTCTTTCTGGATCTTTTCTAGTTCATTTCTATCTCAATTTTCCCCAGGGCATCTGAAATATTATTTCCCTCAAACTCAATCATATTTTTATTTATTGATAACAATGCCTCTAGAAAAGCCTCTTTCACATCTCTGGTAAGTTTCTTGCCTTCTTCCATATTTGTTTCCCAGGCTTTTAGGGTCATTTCTCCTCTGACTTGTTCAAAATGAGAGAGAAGAGTAAAACCAAGGGCATTATGTGTCTGCATACATATGAGAACTTCTTGAAACTTAGACCAGGATGAGTAGGCCTCTTTTTCCTTGACATAGATATCTTTTAGGGAAAGGTCTACTACCTTATAACATTTATGAATAGCATCTAATTTTATATAGGGTTATTTTTGGGCAACTTCCGGCCTCTCATTTACTTCTGATGCTTGTGCTTTGAAGGCCAAAATGTCTATCATTGTGTTCTCTGTTAGGTTCAGTCTGGCATGCAGCTTCTCCATCAAGTTATCACGCTGAGTGATCAGTCCTTTGCTTGTCTGTGAACTTTGGTGGAGTAAGTCAAGGTTGTCATGCAGTTTTTTAATTTGTTGTTGATCACTAGCCCTGATTTGCTCAAAGTCTTGGTCCATCCTACTTCTGATAGTCTGCTCTATAGTATATATCTGATTTTGCAATTTTTCTACCAAGAGGCACTTATGTTGCAGTTGTTCAGTCAAATTGTCCATTGACCATTGATTGGCAATGGAAAAAGCACCCAACGAACCTGAAACTTATTTTTCAAACTCTAGACCATCATGGTATTTCCCATCATACACCGGTCTTTTCCTTTTAGTAATAACTCCATCCTTTTGGTGAGATTCTCTCTTCACGATGGCCTTTTGTTTCTTTCTAAAAAATAAGTCCGAGGGAGGCATTTCTTTGGGAAAGATGGAAGTAATATCACCTAAGAAAGTAAGTTTGAAACTAGGATTTCCAAAGTTGGTTTGTAAAGGGGTTAATGATGTGATAGGAGAACCAATTTTGATGGAAGGTGCTTGTCCTATTGTATTCGGGGTGACAGCAAGAGTAGCTGGTTTTGAATGAGGGATAACTTGTCCCAGACTCATGAAGGCTTTGAACTGAGCTGATACTTGTGGATCCTTCAATCCTACTAGTGACGTTCTTATCTCATGAAATAAAACTTATGTACTTTTTGATACTTCCTCATCTTTGCGCTTAGTGGAGGAACTTGGCTCAGATCCTGTAGTTCTATCTTCCTGTGAAGGAGGCGTGAGATTTGACTCTCCATGCAATATTTTGGGTAAAATATTCCACATGTGTTTTTGAAAGATGATGAAACTAGCTTGTTGGTCTGGGGGTAGGGTTTGGAATATTCTTTGGACTTCCTCATAAGATCTAACTCCCCTGAACATTTTTTCATAACAAGAATTGTCATGTATGTATCACTTCATGTTAAACTAATCCATATGGTTTTCCACTATCTTGTGTGGATCATGCTTCTTGAATTTGATGTCAACTAATTTTACATCCTCCAGGGCTGCAGCCTCGACTTTGGAGTGACCAAAATCTAAGAATGTCAACATGCCAACTTGAATGGGGAAAGTCGGCCAAACCTTTTTCTAAGCTACTTTAAGCTCCTTGTTGATACCTCCTGCCACTGTCTGGTATGCCACTTCTCTACACAATAGTCTGTCAGGTAATAACTATGGGAGATCATGAGGAGGAACCAAACAACCGAATACTTTGATATAGGAGAAATTCTCCTCTATGAACCAGTCCACAAGATTTCCTAGGTTCCCCATAATCCTTTCTAAAATTTGAGGAGGTGGGTGACCATAAATAGCTATGTGAACTGGTACCACCACATTATGACATATTTTGTAAAAGGAATATTTGGCGTTCTCATCCCACAATTTGGAGTGATAAAAATGAATTGGCTCATAACTGGTCGGGGTCCAACTCCAGTTCATCAGGGCAAAAGGGGTCATGAAACAAATGGAATCCATGACATATGTCGACATGTAAAAAGGGGTAGGTTTCCCTTTCAATTTTTTTGATTTATACTCAGCGATTTCCTTGGCCAAATTATGAGATAGTATTTTGGCCCAATTGAAAGTATAACCCTCGACTACCTCTTTCATGATGGCTACCCACTTAACCGAGAAATGTGTAGGGTTCTTTTTCCTGAACAGGTGATAGAGCATCATGGATACATACAACATATTATTGTCTAAGGACATTTTGTTGTACGTACCATGAGCGTCGGCTCTGAATTTCTCTGGATGTCCCCACCATGTCTTGATTATATCATGGTCGCTCTTGGTGTATTGGGTGCATTATTTCCTCTCAAACTCTAGAAGGAATGTGACATTGTAAGTGTATATAGGAGTAGGGGAAAGTTTGTACATTACTTGTAGGTGTTCTAGTCGAAAAGAACCGATGATGACCTATTGTTGGTTGATGATGCTCCTGGTCTAGATTTTGACATGTTCCACAGCCCAACTAATCATATCATTGTAAGCTATGATTCTTGGTCGTGAAATGATCTTATGCAGCTCTGATTGTGCTACATGTCTAATATTATCTATATAAGAGTTGTCGCCTTCTTCAGTAGAGTCGTCCGGACAGTTGATGATTTCATGCTCTAAGACATTGAAGACCTACGTCCAAGTTTTAATGGCATCCATGACTCACACATTTGTGTTTGATAGAACATCTGCGTTCAAGTTTGAATCATCGCCCGATGCATCAAGCTTATTTGCAATTTTTTGTGGTGCCATAATCCTCAAGGAAATAAAATAATCTTACCTGTTATAGGAGAAGTCTGTGAGTTCTTCACTGGATAAAAACTGCTAATTGTAAATGGTAAAAATGACTTTGAAATTCAAAATCCTTTTATTCAAAAAAAGTTTATTGATCTTCGTATAGCCTTACTGACAAAGAATTTATTAACCTTAATGAAATTCATTACCTGACAATTTGAAATCCTTATTTGAAATCATTATCCTTAATCGATCATAAATGCCATTAATACTTCGACGGTTCGCATTCAGGAGTTTTAGATGTGACAGGGTGGAAATCTCCCGAAGTTTGAATTCATGGAGGAGTTAGTATATGAGTAATCACTTTTAAATATGAACTAATAATGTTTAAAAAGTTGTGTTAACTTCAAGCGTTTCAGAAGTTCGGACTTCAGAGGTTTTGAATATAGCACAAGAGAAATTTCCTAAAATCTGAAACTGCGAAGTAATTAATTTCTGAGTAATCACCCTTAAGTCTTAATTAATCATGTTTAACTTGATGTATTTTGGAAGTTTGGACTTCGAAGGTTTTGGATATGACACAAAGGAAACTTTTTTAAATCTAAAACTGCAAAGTAATTAATTAACTCTTAATCATGATTAACTCTGTTACTAAATGTTTTAATAACTCCTTTTTACTTTTTTTTGTAATGTCCAATACTTCGTTGGTTTGTGAAGTCAATATTTGTTAAAACTCTTGAAGGGACATCTCCCAGAGTGATGTGGCAGAGACAACTTCATTCTGGATAACGTGTCAAGAAAAGAGAGGTGTCGCATGTCACTCAAAAATTTGTGAATCTGTTAGGTAGTTAGAGAGGTAGTAGTGGGGGCCCAAAGGGCCCATAATGATAATAGTGGAGGCCATTCAATGTAAGGTGGACTAATTCCACTATATTAATAAAGGCCCACTATGGTAGTTAAATGTAATAAATGTGAGAAGGCTCTCTAGAATGTTCCTAGGAGATAGGGAGAGTTATATAAAGAAGTGTATGCAATGTAATGAAGCATAGTAAAGAATATTGTGATTGTACAAGCAAGGATTGCTTGAGGATTGTTATCCTTCCTTAAGGATTAATATATGGTGTTAGATACCTAACAGAATCATCCAACAAAAATGTCAAAAATAAGTGCCACGTGTCAACCCATGAAATATTTAAAATACATGTGTCTTATGATGCATCCATAAGTCCTTTAGGATTTATCATGAGTTTTTATCTTCGGGTTTCAGAGTTTCAGGTATTTTGTTGTTTATACTTGCTGGAACACCCGAAGCATGGAGCTGTGAAGTGACCATTGCAGGCTTTCTTTTAAAACTCAGGCAGCTCCAAAACTTCAGAGATCATTAGGATCATTTGATCAAATTAAGGAAACTCATCAACGATGGATATTGTAAGCACCTTATTGGTAAACAACAACCAATGAACGATTTAAAATTAAAGGAAACTCCCTAATTTTTTTCTTTTTTGTGTAAAATTTTATTTCTAAGAGGTGAAAAATATAAAGCTCAAAAGTTAAAAATTATGTGTGTTCCAACATTTTCAACGAGATATCGTGCACATAAAATGAAGATCATATGAAAAAGTTACGACCCTGGGAAGTTGATGTACTAACTTACCCCAACGAGTCCCACATGAATTTTGGCGCTTCATCTCCTAGGGTCAGGTTTTTGGATGTCTAGTGTTTTGTCATTCATGCTTATTGTCAAAATGCCTTCAGAGCCTCATTGTAATCATCTTCTTGCGAATGAGTGCAACCGTCACACCTCTTCTCAGAGATAAGTCGCCACCATTCCAACAAGCTTATTTTCCGCCGCATTTTACAGTTTTAGCTTATTTCTTTATTGAATAGAAACTAGTTTTACAATATCTCTGTTATTATGTGTTAAGCATATTTTAATAATAAGTATTCATTTTGTTATTCTCATAAAATCCCGATCATTGTGAGAATATATTCCTCGACTATAAAGGTCCCATCAGCTTTGATCGATGGTCATGTGAAGATAGACACATCAGGAGGAATATAAATCTTTTCATCATGACCAAAGGTAGTTCTTTATGATCTTAAAATATTAATCAAAACCAATGACTCGTTTTGATGCATCAAGATTGCATTTTCCATAGATAACTAGAGGAGACATTCATAACCCAAGTAACCATGACCCTCTGATGTAATACCAGCTCTAAACCCACACAATCATGAACTTACAAGCAATTTCCAGTTATGTGGAAATGGTGTATTCATCAAGGCTTCCATATAGGGGCTAGTAATGGAAATTATCCAAGGATTGTTGAGACACATGCTACATGTACAAAGAAGCAATTAGGTTATCCAGAAAAAAATTATAAGCCATGTATTTTAAACACGGTATTCATATATACTAGGTGACAATTATAACATGGCCCCATCTCTGCAATGGGTGTACATTGGCAATGAAAAGCTATAAAGGCCAACTTAGGCATAAATAAGCCACAAAACAAATAGTCTTGCAGATAAAATAAATCACCTTGACCATCCAAGGTGTTCCCAACATATTCAATCTTGGGAACTTGGATCATTTAACAAAAGATAGTTGAGAGCTCATGGTAACAGGTTTGATCTCTCAGAGCACCTTGCAAAGTTTTTTGCACACAACATTTTCAAGAACCACTCTCCTTACCCCATTTTGAGCAATTTTTTTAAACCCTTTTGGAGAGGGTGATTTGTAGAGTTCCCTAGTTCATAAGGACTCATATGAGAAAAATCATAAATAAATAAACCATCACATGATAATTGAAAATTTGTAAGTCAAAAAATCTATCTACCTAAGATATCATGAGAATATAGGTGCCTAAAAGCATGGAATTTCATTTGAGCTTGAGATTTTTCAGCTCAAAATCAAAATAAACCAGACTGTATCTCACAACAAAGAAATGTTGGCTTGAATAGCCCCTAGAAAGAGTACAGAAAATAAAAAATTGAAAAAAAACTCAAATCAATCTAAATTCTCAAGTGAGACAATAATAGGGCCAATGACCTTTGTGACTTCAAATAGATTCAGGCCATTCTTCTACAATAGATTCCTAATTTAAATGTTTCTATGTTTGTAACTAAAATAAATTAAGACCAAGTATCCTACCATGATGGTTTGCTCCATGTACAAAGATTCATTGTAATGTCCTAGTTTTTAGTTTAAAATAACAAGGATCCATAATGTCAACAGAGAATCTGCAAGAGCATCTTTTCCTAATGCATTCAAAAAATTCCAACAACAAATTAGATGGCATCTCTTTGCTCTCTACCATATTCATCTCTAGCATGTGTTAAATAAATTGACAATGTTCCATTTTGACATGCAGTATTTAAGGTTATTGGCATTCTTGATATTTTAAACATAAACTCACCATAAATATGTGTTCTATGTTGATACAATAGTTCAAGGGTTTGATCAAAATGGTATCTAATACTAATGATAATCATTGTTTAAAGGTTGATTGTAACACTGAGTTTTGAGGGTGATTTAATCCTTATATATTTATGTTAGGTATCACAAGTTTGAGCATAATTTGGATGACATTTGGTAAAAAAAAGTTTGATCAAATATTAAAATGTTGTTGATGATTTTTTCATTGAAACTTTAAGTGATTGAAGATATTTCAAGCACAAACATCTATTGTTCAATACCCTTTGAAATCTATAAAATCATGTATCTAAAAGTCTTATTTAATATACAAAATATATATAGGTTGTCCATCATTATGACATATGGTCAAAGAATAATTCTTCCATCTTTTGTTAACACTAAAACTCAAAAACATTCATTCATAGCATTTCTCAATCAGAATTTGATAGTAAGGAACAGAAAGCAAACATATTTGAAACATTGCATAGTACCAAAAACAAGTATTTAGCTAATCCCATGGCCAAAACAATAAAATCCATACAAATCTTAGTACATATTTAGTTCAACCGCTGGCTAATCCCATGGCCAAAACAATAAAATCCAATTTGCATAGTGAAAATTTATTCCATAAATTTAAGGTGACAAATCATCATCATCATGATTTGCATTGCCATCAAGATCACAATTGAGATCACTTGTGTATGCATTTGCTTCATTTTCTCCATCATCCTCATACAATATATCTTCCTGACCATGCATTACATTCTCTATCTCATTATCTTCATTGGGAATCAAAGTTTCTTCTTCAAATACAACTCTATTGCCATCTTCAACTTCTTCTTCCAATGTTTCTTGTAAACTAGTACATTGCTCATCGACCATTATATCAACATATTCCATGAATTTCCTTTTCAAACGAGACTCAACTTGAATTACATACGACCATCCTGAGATCGTTACATCATAAATTAGAAATGATTGGGTAATTTGAAGAGGGGAAACATACGGCTCATCAATCTTTGATAAAACTTGGTGTGTATTTGCATGTACAAATCCGTACTCATCACGTTGTATTGTGGATGGTTTGATCTCTTTACATTTTAATAATATGGGACTAGTCTCACCATAATCAACTTGAATAATTTGTTGTATGAATCCAAGATAAAGTTTATTTTTAGTGTCATGATGAAATTCAGCACTAACAATACAATCATAATTTTCCTTTCATGTGTCCTTTTCTTCCACACTTAAATGACTACCATAGGCCCACATCCCACTGAAAGAAGTATTTGATATATTTGGAGGTCATTAAATCTCAATTTCCTCGATCGTTATATCATTTCCTTATTGTCGTGCATCGCTAATTGCATCAGCAATCCAATCATCAAATTTTAGAAAAGAATCATCTCCAATATTCAAATTCTAAAGTGTATGCTTTTGATATGGATGCATCCTTGTTCAAATATCTTCTTTGTATTTTCTACATAGAATATGAACATACAAGATAGTAAGAATGATCATAATAATTTAACTATTAAATGAATTTAAATAAATAAATTATCATGTAAATAATATTTCACTTGCGCCACTGATCAAATGAGGATGTGTTTTGAAAAACATAGGCATGTGTCGCAATTCTTTCCTCATTTGATAGCTTGAAGTGACATACTTTTCCTTCTCATACTTCACCTACAACTCTCTCATCTTCATCATCATCCCATACACATTGATTGACATTACTAAAATCATTCATATATTCTGTGCAAAATCCTATGGCCTCCTGGATTGAATATCCTTTACACATGCTACCTTTTGGTTTTTCCTTATTATGAATAAACTTTTTCAGAACCTTCATAAATTTTTCTATAGGGTACATCCATCTAATTATTATCAGACCACAATGCTCTATTTCATGTTCTAGATGTATAAGAAGATGCATAGAATTATTGAAAATTGTTGGTGCAAATTCTCGTTCCAATAATCAAAGGACTTCAACAACCTCTTCCCTCAAATTATCAAAGTTTGAAGGATCTAACACATGCATACTCATTCTATTCAATATTAGGCCCAAAATTATAATTTCCAATCTTGGCCCCTTTTCCAAACTTGATATGACTGCAATAGGTAAAATATCCTCAATTATGACATGATAGTCATGGGTCTTGAGGCCTCTTAAGCCATTATTGTCATTTTTCTTTCTAACATTACTACTCACATATCCAGTAGGAAATATAGTCTGAGACATCAACATTAAGAATTGTGCAAATTGTTCCTTTTTCCACACATAAGGAGAAATAGGTTTTCTATGTTTTCCATCACCATATTTTTCAACCCAAAGATTTCGATGAATCTTTAGTTCTTGAAGGTCTAGGCATGATGACACTGTATCATATGCACCAAAAAGAGTTTCTATAATAGAAAAAGCTATGTTTTTCTCAATATGCATAAAGTCAACAGTATGCCTAATGGTTATATGCTTAAAGTATGGAAAAATATATAATATGCACAATCGTTTTACACCACTATCAATGATTGGATCTTTTTTACTACAAAGAATACCACCATTTTCAATAAACTGCATTCTTTTTTCTGCATTCTGAATAATGTAATCACTTGTTATTGTTGATGGTGCTTCATGATTCTCTTCCTGACCCATTGAAATGTGACTTTTTTTTATTATATGGATGTGCCATTTTAAGGTAATCACAATGTCCACTATAAATACACTTACACAAACTACTTGAGTGCCTCACAAAAGGCTTAAAGATGCAAGTTGGACATCCATGGTATCCATGAACATTAAGACTAGTCAATGTGCCATATGCAGGAAGATCATGTATCGTAAGAATTAAAAGAAGCTCTTAAAGTGAACTGGATTGAATCATTATCCCTTAAAATTTGAATTGCTTCAATTCCTTTCCACAATTCTACTAGCTCATCAAATAATGGCAATAAATTGTATCTGAAGTCACACTTTTCTTTCCTCGTATAATCAATGAAAACATAAATAAAAATGATTTGGTTTCTAACCATGGAGGGAATTTATAATTTATCAAAAACATTGGCCAAGTTGACCATTTAGTACTCTGATATGAGAATGGGTTTACCCCATCTAGAGCTAAACCCAACCTTATATTATGAGGATCTTGGGAAAAAACAGGCCATTTGTTGTCAAATTCCATCCGCATCTTAGAATCAACCACATACCGTTGTTTTCCATTGATGCTCTTATTTTGGGCATGTCATTGCATAATCTCAACAATGTCTTGACATCTATACATTCTTGGTAACCGTGGGATTACTGGAAAGTGGCGAAGAATATTTATAGGCGTTGAATTTGATTGCAACCCTGATCTATACATTATTTCTTTACATTTCATACATTCAATCTCACTTGCATGATTTTTGTGAAATAATGCACAACCATTCACACATGTGTGGATGTTCTCATACCCTAAGCCAAGCTTAGTGATTTTCACTTTACATGCACTCCATTGTTTTGGAAATGTGGAGTCAGGTGGTAACAACTGATGTAACAATGCCAATAAATCATCAACACTCTCATTTGTCCAACCATGCATTGTTTGAAAATTAAGAATTAGAAGGATTGTTGTCAAATGAATTAACTTGCAAGTACCATACACATATTTTGAAGAATCCTCCATCAATTTGTGCCAATCATCCTTGAAACCCTCATTCATCATTCTATCAAATTCAATCCCTTCATATAATATTGTTGCATGTTCATATGCATTTGTTTCCTCTTCGTCTATGTTTGGTGCCTCTACGTCTCTCATGCTTTGGAATTGTATCCTATTTGGATAACTATTTTGAGGGAAAGGGCTTATACCGCTATGATCGAATCTCAGCATATGTTCAAAAATCATGTGTC
Source organism: Picea mariana (assembly GCA_032191745.1). Taxonomy (NCBI): domain Eukaryota; kingdom Viridiplantae; phylum Streptophyta; class Pinopsida; order Pinales; family Pinaceae; genus Picea; species Picea mariana. The sequence goes on along the minus strand of JASDQU010502102.1, from coordinate 22,492 downwards.
TTCTTCTCATCTTCCCACTGAGACAATCATTACAAGGACATGCAGATTTCTCTAAGCTCTTCTCATCGGCTATTCTCTCATCATGTGCATGGTATTCATTCGTTGACAAAACTAGTCATTGATTCATCTTAAATTTTTTGCATTCAATTATGACACCAGTATGTTAATCTTACTTTCAACTCTTTTCATCTATATCATCTTGAATTGAAATGCAATATCAAAACCAATTCCTAGAGAGAAAAAGGGAATTTTAAGATTACAATAGATGTTAGAGTATACTTATCAGATTACTAGGGCGTAGGCATAACATCTATTGTAATACTCTTTATTTCTTGGAAAATAAGTATGGTCATATGCTTGAGGATTACTCCCTTATTACCTTTCTCACATTCATTGGAATGTATGGTGTAAATATTCCACCTAAATCAATGCCTAGGTTTGTAACTGAATTCCTTATTTTGTTTAAGATAATTACACATATGGATGAAGAAATAAAATATGGTAAAATAAATCAAAGAGTTGGATGTGGTGCAACCCTCCCAATACCATATATTTGATGTATATACTTAGAAAATTAGTAGTATATCTGATGTTTGGCATTCACAAAATGATGGAATTGATAAACTCTATGAATGGACACAATCTCAACTTTCTTTGTTTTGAACTTGGGGGGTTTTCCATTTTTCTTATTTCCTAAAAAATGATGGCATTTTGAAATCTTTTTCAAGTTGGATTTGAGACCTAGGATACAAACATTCCTCAATAGTATCTCCACTCGAAACATATTTAAAACCTATGATCTCACTCATCTCCTTCCATACCTATAAAGTATATCGACATAACATGAACATATGAACTTTTCTTTTGTTATATCAAGATTTGTAGTAAAACAATCTCTTTTTACATTATTTTATTAGTTTTTTAATTAGCACCTTAGTACATCTATGTTTAAGATCCGTTGATGGATATTAACTGACTTATGCTACTCTTTTGTGAGAAATACCACCATTGTGGATGATAAACTTGCATGTTTCTTGACATGCTTCGTAGGTGTGTAGCTCTTGTAAATTAAGAAGATCTTGTGAGATAGCTTACACACTTCCACATGAAGAATATCATTCTACTACAATAGATGTTATATGAATTTTAATGGTTTATGGACTAGATCCTTTAATTCATTCTGCAGAAAACAAATTACATAAAAGGAAGTAAGTGAAGGAATCTTTTTGAAAGTTGTTAAAAGAAGTGGTAAGATTGAGTGCAATACCACTTGACCCAAACCTTCCAAAGCCAGTTTTCAAGAAGCCTACTCCAAAAGAGAAAGTGCTCCAACCTCCACCAAGAAAGAGTATGGGACATGATGACATTGAAATGAAGAGAGGGGATTGGCTTTGTCTAAAGTAACTTCCCTTCTATTTCCTATTACTTATTTCTCTTTAGAGTTGTAACTTCCACTTTGGCATTACAATTGAATTCTATTTTTTATCATCATTCCATCCTATATTTATCATTCTTGGTGTCCTAAAGTGGATTTTTAGGTGATTTTATTAACTTTGCAAAGAATCACAAATTCCTACGATTTGATTCAAAGCATCCAAAAAGAGAGATAAATCTAGGGAAGTGGGAATGCCCAGGGTAAGACTTTCCATGAAGGATTCAAGTTGCAGTTTCATTTATTGAGAAATTATTTTGATTTGTTGTGTGAGATTGATTGATCTTCTTGACTAATCTTTCATATTTTATTTCCATGTGTGCTTATTGAAAACTATCTTAACATTATTTCATTATGTATTCTGAGTTGAAGGAAAACTGATATGAAATGTACAATGTTGGAGGTGAAACTTTTTTAATTATTGAATAAATATTACATGATATAACTGCAACCACAAGTGATGTGAAGATGAGTACACCAAAAGTCTTGAACAAGGTAATGATGGAAAATGAGTTGTAATTCTCATCAATATTGGCATCCAAACATAATATTGGAGAGAACTTTTGACTTGCTTACCACTTCAAAATCCTGGAATGATGAAATTGATGGTATTAAATGAGATGGGGTAGAAGTTGTTATCTTTTAAACTGTAGATATATTTATAGTTAAATACATCCCTGTAATGAATGGGGATAGAGGAAATAGAAAGGATGGTCACTTTGATGATGATTTTGTTTAATTTAATGACTTTCCCATGCATGGTAATGAAATGAGGAGGGACCAGAATGAAACTTCTGGTTGGAAAATAAAGCATGGTAATGAAAGGAGGCAAGACTAGAATGGTCCACCAAGATAGAAAACATGGGACACTGGTGGGGGTTTGGAAATTGGTGGGAGGCCATTTCCACCTAATAGTAGGTTGGATGCATTCATTGACTTTGGTGACTTCGACAAAGATGAAGATCAAGATGTTGGTTCCTCTACCTTGAATGATACAATAAGAAATACGACATATAAAAGAGACAAAATACCTTCTATCAATTCTAAAAAAGTGGGAGAGTTTACAATTTTGATGATGGTCATCTAATTGGTTATCAAGGAAATGCCTCTTAGACTTTTAAGAGGCCATTGTTATCTATCCCAAGAGGAAGGCCCTAAAAAACTAATGAAATTTCTTCAAACTTAGATGATGATGATGATGAATCTTTTGAATCTGATGATGATGGGACAAGTAGAAAAAGATTAAGAAATCAAGATCTGTAGGAAGAAGAGGACATGAAACAATGAAGAAAAAATATCAGATGGATTATTTTGGAGGGTATCCTTATGAATTTGATGATGAACTTTCAGATCTTTTAAGAGAAAAGTGCCTACTAAATTAAAGATTTATTAGTGGGTAGGTATGCTCTGAAATTTATGTGATGTCAATTTATAATGCAAAATTGCTATGAAGACACATTGAATCCCATGTTCATTATGTTGCTTGTTGTTTTAATAAGAATCCTAAGCCTCCTTATATTGACCACTTCTTTGATGAAATGGGATCTATTGACAGAAGCCATAGTAGCCCAAATAACTCCCTACTAAAGTTCTATTACCTAAAGTACTATTTATTTCTTGGAAAATAAGTTTGGTCATCCTTAGTTGGTGCAATCAAAGTGCTTACAGGTCAAGACCCTTGGGTGGGTTTCAAATTTGTTTCGAGCTATCTGAGGAGCTCATTAGGAAACTATAGGAAAGATAGATGTTCCTTCTAGCTGATGCATATGATAGGGACATGAAGGACAAATGGATTTTGGGCTAGAAAAGTGATATATATCTAAGACTGGGAGGAATTTACATAGTAGAATGGAACAACTACAGGAAGTGGGAAGGTATCCAATGTATCTAATACAAATCAAGTGCCTACTAAACAATGTATCCAAGACAAACCAAGTGCCTACTAAATTAAAGATTTATTAGTGTGTAGGTATGCTCTAAAGTTTTTGTGATGTCAATTTGTAATGCAAACTTTCTATGAAGACACATTGAACCCCCTGCTCCTTGTGTTGTTTGTATGTTTTAATAAGAATCCTAATCCTCCTTATATTAACCACTTCCTTGATGAAATGGGATCTATTGACAGAATCCATAGTAGCCCAAATAACTCCCTAGTGAAGTTCTATTACATAAAATTATTATTTATTTCTTGGAAAATAAGTTTGGTCATCCTTAGTTGGTGCAATCTGAGTGCTAATAGGTCAACACACTTGGGTGGGTTGCAAATTTGTTTCGAGTTGTCTGAGGAGCTCATTAGGAACCTACAGGAAAGATAGGTGTTCCTTCTAGATGATGCATATGATAGGGACAAGAAGAACAAATGGATTTTGGGTTAGAAAAGTGATATAGATCTGAGATTGGGGGGAATTTACACCGTAGAATGGAACATCTACAGGAATAGTCTAAAAAGAGAGTCCATCAAAGTCCCAAATACCCAGGGGGAAACAGTACAGTCGTATGGGTGGGAAATAAACAAAATAAATATTACTCATTAAAAAATGGATAAGAGTTTACCTTCATAAACAGAATCTATTATGATCTCAAGTGGTGGTGGGGAATCCTAGAAAATGCATGTTCCTCACAAAGGGAAGCTTTTTGTTTGGTTGACCCTAAACAATAAGATTCTAGCATGGGAAAAAATGTAAAAGCAAGGTTATTAGGGTCCTAGAATATACTAAGGTTAGACAATGCATTCTCTCACAATGCCCCATTAGTTAGAAGGAATATTCAAAATCCTATATCATCACCCTCCAACCCCACATCATCACCTCAGGTTGTGGTTATTCCTAACCTCCAATTGTTTATCCATTATGTGACCCAACCCGTAGTTCAAACCCCAAGTCATCCTCTGATTCAGAACCCTAATATTTTTATGGCAAGGCCAAATACCCATAATCCTTGGTTAGTATTGAGACTCAAATCCCTTATCCTACCACCTGCAGAACATCTAAGGGACCTACCTAATGACTACCTCAAAATTTGGCCTATTTCTAATGGAGAAAATGGCCTTCGTTATTGTTGAATACCATCTCACTACCATCCAAGACTACACTAAGAATTTTCTATAGAGGTTGATGATGTCTTATCCATAATTTTTTCTCATTTTGTATAAGGGAAAGAAAGGAAATGATTTCAAAATTTTCCTAACCACTACATAATTTTTTGGGGATGGTTTATTGAGAAATTTATAAATAAATTTCAAGATGTTTAGATCTATGTAAGATAGAAACCCCCCAGTGGATCATATTTATGGATTAGTCTCATTATTCTCTTCTTGAATTAAGTTTAGAATCTATGAGATTTCTATGCATTCAGAAATATAACAAATACAGAATACTGAGAACAAAATTGACTAACATGAGAAGGGGAAGACGTGGATTTCAACTATGCTACTAAAGAAGCCCTCACTCGCCTCTTCAAAATCCTCCAAGTTATGTTTGTTGCAGTTTTCATCTCCATTGTTACTACTAGTGGTACATATATAATGTAAACCAAAAAAAAAAATCGACGGTCGTCACTTAATAAAATCCCTTAACCTGGTTAGCATGCCCCTTCCCTCCAATTAACTAGTAATGAGCATGATGAACTCTATCAATGAATGGAGAAGTCGGCCAATGAATTGTGCATATGTAAACCACTAGTAGAGATAAAATCAATCCCTTAACCCGGTTTTCACACACCCTCCCACCAATTTACTAGGAATGAGAAGGATGAACTCCATTAATGGATGGAGAAGTTGGTTAGGGCATAGTGCATATGTAAACCCCTCCTCTCTCTACCATGTCGATCGATACGGGCTTTTGCTAATGGAATTAGCAATGTCGAACAATTATCAATCAAACGCACTATCATTACACGTGGTTTGAAAACACCATAGCTACTTACTGAGGCATGTACACTATCACAATGTTATTTTATTTGCATGCAGTGGTGTGAAAAATATCCCATATTATAATTATATGTCATTCCATCGTTACCATACACAATAATAATTTTATTTTGTATATTATAAATAACTTCCATTGGTTCATTTCTTGATATGGATTAATGAACAACCCATTTTCACACATATCTTATGAATAATTTTTACTATGCCTAAGCCCCCCAAATTAAATCTCTCAATATGTAATATAATGTGTAATATAAAGTCTAATAATTGACTATATGGAGTAGTTTCCCATGCCAATTAGATCTAGTTCAAATTAATTAGTTCCTAAGGGAATTTTCATGATGTTGATATAAGCCATAGCTCGCTAGGGCATCGTCATAATAGCTAATTTGGTGTCAATTTACTAAGCCCCCAAAATTAAATCTCTCAATGTGAAATATAAAGTCTAATAATTGACTATGTGGAGTAGCTTCCATGCATGGTTGGATCTAGTTCAAAGTAATTAGTTCCTAAGGGAATTTTCAAGATGATGATATATAAGCCATAGCTCACTAGGACATCGTCATGATAGCTAATTTGGTGTCAATTGTTGAGTTGTGATAAATGAGGGGGTCTACAATTTACTAAATTCTAACACCGCAGATGGATTCAGAGACCCCCTAGAAAGGGGGTCTCTGAATCCATATGAAGTGTTATAATTTAGTAAATTGTACAAATTCAGTCAAAATTGTAATTTTCCATTATCGGAGTGATACAACTAAAAATGACCAAATAAATGACCAATTGGTATGTGGTCATTTTTAGTCTAGTTATATCTCATGACCAAATTTGGTCATTTATCTTGGTCTTTTTTATTTTAGTTCTTATCACGTGACCAAAGTGGTCATTTATCTTGGTCTTTTTTAGTTAGCTCACTTAAAATTTATCGATTTTGGTCATTTATCCCATGAAAAAACTGTGGTGACCAAATGTTTTGGTCGCCTGGTCACTTATCTCTCATTTTGTACTAATGATCTAAGGACTACACATTATGTCATCGCACTCTGACTTCGTCTACAGCGTGACTGTGGCGGGCCCAGAAAATGTTGTTTAGGGCCTCAAAATGGCCCCGGAAGTTTAGGACCCGAAAAGCTAGAAAAAAACTGCCAAAATGAAAACTGAAACTGCCAAGATGAAATCTGTATGTGAGTCAATTGGAATAGGCAGGTATCCATCAATATCCACCTGGATCACGGAATGTGGGGAACGAGTTTTAGAGATGTTGGAGATGTCGGGAACAGTTCTTGTGCTACTATGTTTTTTTCCTTCTCTAAACAACAATTCCATTTGAACCTCTTGTGGCATCAATAGAGATCGATGCATATACAAGTGTTTCCAATGAACCTCTCATTTTTTGCAAGAGTTTCTTTAAATATTGCATGAACAATAGGGGATGATCTCTTTGAAATTTATTTTCATTGGCGCTCACTCACTTCATCATTGGAATTTAATATTTCTCTGATCTATGGAGCTCATAGAGGACAGGGGAACCCTAGGGAACTAGACCAACACGTTGAAGATTAGTTCAACTCCAAAATTAAGATATACTTGCAAATAGTCCTTTTCATAAGTCACTTGTACTTTTTGAAATTGTGTTTTTTTTGTAAACAAGTGCATTTTCAGTAAAATTTGACACCCTCCATTTGTTTCTTGCATTTTTTAGTCTGATTGTTAAAGGTAGGAGTTGCAAGAAACCCTGTGAGGTCTAATGTTGTCTTTAAAATGGCTCGAGTTAAGGAATTGTTAGGGTTATTGAACACTTTGATCCTCTCTTATGTTGAAAACACAGTTACCACTAAAAAAACCATTGTGTAGTCTATTGTAACATGCTTGAAAGTTTTTCAAGCCAAAGTAGCTCTATTGAAAACTCATAATCGAATTCTTCACGATGCACTTGAGCAAAAGAATCTTTGGCATTCTTAACTAGTCCTTGTTTAGAACAACCGTATTTTCCAAAAAGATGTTGATTCATACCAACAGCTAGGGCATGAGCAACTCAATGAGACAACTCCATATTCAAGTGTAGAAGAAGATCAACTTCCTATTTCAAAGCCAATCATCAGACCTTGGGAAGAGATCAGGAACAACAAGCACATAATAGGTGTCGGATATGAAAATGAAGTCACCTTTCATATTCCTGATTATACCAAGACAATCCAGTATAAAAGTCCATCAATGAACAAGTGGGTTAGGACACATGGAAAGATCCTATTGGGCTAACAGATCTAGTATCAAGGCCTTAGGGTTAATATTTACTCTGATTTACCCCCTCCAACTCCTGGGGTACCACATAATTTATCTAATATAGGAGGAATATTTTCACTGATGAATCTTGGGTAGTTGATCTCCTTAGGCAAGTGAAATGCCACCATTGATTTGTACCTATGGTACCAAAATATTTTACTTTAAGGGGTGGGACCCTCATTGATTTCTTTTGGATATTTGATCTCCATTAAAGGGGGAAATCTAGGGAATTTTTGGCATATGGCATACACCACTATAGTTCTCGTGGGAAATATATATGGGTATATTTACACTATAGGTCTTAGCGCTTGAGTAAGATATCAATCGTTCATGACGCTCTATAATTTTTGAGCCCCTCCTTTGATGATTTTGTACATTCAAACCTAGGCCATTGATCTTTCCCAATAGAATTAATCCTAATCATCCATGGTTCTCAAGGAAACTTTACCCTATCGACGAACCTAACTCCTACAAATTAGCATGGATCATTGGTTCACTTTTATGGTGGTAATATTGAATATTAGTGGCACTTGGAAGAAATAAGTGACCTCGCTTTCCCCAAACCCTTATGATGGAAATTATCCCTTGATTAATTAGCAACCTCGCTCCTCTTGACCCTTATGAATGATTTATATACCATAGATTCATGATGGTGGGGAAGATCCTAGTTATTCACATGATTTTTTTTTTGGGCCTCCATGTATCCTATTATATTATAATAGCTCTAGTATTTTGATATTCATTTGAGGAGATAATATCAATCATTGATCTTTCCCTAGCATGAAAAGTGTTTTTTCCTCATCTAAATCCTCAAAAATTGCCCTTCTCTATGGATCACTATAGGGATTTCAAAACTCTTAAGGGAATGAGGCCATGGATGAGGAGGGAAAAGGATCATGGAACTTGGTAAGATTTTCTTAAAGAATTTGGGTTAAGAAAATAAAACTCTTTGGTTAGGAATAAATCGTATATATATTTTCATAGAAAAGGAAATAAGAGGGCTCACATGCAAATTTCAAACAGGGGCTCGAAAGGAAAAAACAATTGGGGTGAATTTCCCAATGGGACAACACTATCCTTATTTTTTTAGAGAGGGAATGTACCTCTTCTTCCCCTTATCTCTACTTGGGGTTAATCCCTAAACTAACCCACTCTTCTAGCCTCTATTTCTCTGCAATGGAATCGATTAAGGTTAGTATGATTCACTTGTCAAGCTATGTGACTTCTCATGTTCCTCCTTTCAACCCTTATCATTCGACACCCATTGATGGTACCGAACCTGACTTCCCTAAAGGTCTCAACCATTTTTTAGGTTACCATTTGTGGCCTCATATCCCCCTTTACCAAGGTAGTTCCCATAATCCTATTGAGGATAAGGGGTACAATCCCCCCATGCCTAAAAACAAGGAGAGAGTTCTCATTCCTCACTCAATGACTTCATTATGTTAGGGGATCAAATCCCCCCCCATTCTAGAGATGCTTTCAAAGATGGATGGTCCTATCCTTTCCCTCCATATTCTAGGTGGTTTCTCCTCCCACCAATAAATGTATGAACTAGTCTTAGATGTCTCCTTGTGTCACTTCCTTATCCTTGGATCCCTTGAGGAATGATGATTATTCAATGACAACATGCACCTTACCTAAAAATCTGATTTATATAATCCAAGTATATATATGACCACATCAGTATCAACCCCAAAACTCATCAAATGTTAGCAATAAATATCTCAATGTCCTTCTCCAAACTTCAGTAGGCCCCTTTTTGTAGATAAGTGCTCATGCAATTATTAATTTAAATGTTATCCATGTTCTTATGACAACTACAACACAACCCATAAACCAAATACCACATCCCTTTATATGCTTTGCAACAAGCATATATCTCAATTATTTCTCAAGGATAAGAATACTACCCAACATTCTCCTATCCATTAGGACAAGCATACTTTCCAAAAATTTCACAACCTCTTAGAAAAGTGTTCCTCCAAACCATGGCACCTTATTATCTTTATTTATATCAACCATATGAACAAGTATTAATTTAAATTACACCTCAAGCCCCAATTGTTATGTTTTAAGGCGCATGGAACCCAAGCATGGGTGTCAACAAAAACCTTCCCTTCTTTAAAATAGGACCCTTCTCTCAACTAAAAAAGGGTACTACGATGGGACACCCCCTCCTAATAGTTCAACATGCCCCTTTTTAGAGGATACCCTAACCAAAACCCACACTTTAGTAACATAAGAAGGAACACAATAATAAGGCCTTCTTTTGAGAATATCTCTAGACAACCTCCTCCTCCCCCCAAATTATGAAAATATGTCTACCTCCAAATCTACAAGAGTTACCTAAGTTCAGAAGCACCATAGAAGAAGGCCATGAGCACCATATGAAGGGATTTTCCATAGATTATTCCAATTTATTGGGAAACAACAATATCTTATTTAAACACTTTATGTTCTCCCTATCAAATGATGTCCTTCATTGGTTTCATCGTCTTCCCAAAGGGTCATTTTATTTAGACCTCCATATATTTACAAACTAGTTTCTCCATCCCTTTGGCATGCCTAGATTGGATGAGTCTAATATGTTCACCCTCAACATCCTCAAGAAAGAACACAAGAAATCTTGTTCAACATTCACACATCAATGTCAAAAGGATCTACGTAATTACGCATTTAAGATTCCCAAGGACACTCTTTATGAATTTTCACATGGGCCTTAACCAAGAGATCAGATCTAAAGTGTTTCTTGAAGAATTTGAATCAACAAAACATGTCATCAACCTCCTCCTCTGCATCGAGAATGCCTACATCAAAGTGACCATGGGGAAGGAAAACATACACAACATAAAACCCAAGTCTCCAAGAGAAATGCAACAGGTGACAAGGTGACAAAAGCGCCTCTACCTAAATTGAGACTAGAACCATTCTTCACACCAAAGAAAATGAGAAACCATTCTTAATGACTTACTCTATGCAAATAATCCTGAAAATGATATCTCATGTGTTGGACTATGGGAGCTCCTCGATGCTTAAATAAAAGAGTTAAAGGAAATCTAACTAAATAGTTCATAAGGAATAATACTTGTGAAGGTTTTGCAAATGGGGTAGCAAGATAAGTGGGTTTAACTATGGGGAAAACTCCACAATTAAGTGTGCTTGAGCCAGAGGAGTCTTGGGATGGGTGGCCTCCCCATAAGTCTCAATTACTAGGTGAAAGCTCTGTAGGTGATTATTGATACTATGTGATTCATTTCACTAGTTTTAACCAATGCAATGAGTGCTAAGTGGACTATTCAAAATTAGGATAAATTGGTCACAAAGTGTGAGGAGTCTTAGAATGGGTGACCTCTTAGGAAGCCTTGGTTTTTAGGTGTTAAACACAGCATAGGGGTTGCAAAATGTATTATTTTTTATATAGTTTAAATATTTTAAGAATTTTTTTTTTTTACTATTAAAAATAACAATATAATGTGAAAGGAAACTTATGTTTTAATGAAAAACTGGTAAGAATTGTTTTGAATTGATGGAATTGCAAATATTGCATATTAGCATTGCACAATCCAATTACAATTAAATCCATTTATGTATTAAAAATAATATTTTAATCAATCCAAAATTACAATTTTAGTAAAGATTGTATGGAGTAAATATTAAATAATTTTTTTCTATTAAAAACAATCTCATTAATTTAAATTACAATTTCAATAAAGATTACTTGTCCATTACAATATTCACAAATCAAAAAATTCAATTATTAACAATTAAATTTAATTGGGAGCAGGGGATGAAGAAATTTTTGTTATGGGATTATTTTTTATATTAAAAAATAATAAAAAGAAATTGATATTAATTTTAAAATAATTTAATTAATTTTTAATAAGTTAATAAATAGATTAAAAAATGATTTTTATTTAATTTAATAATAATTTTATAAAATTATAATTTTATTTATGAATAAAAAGATTATTATAAATAATTATCTTTAAAAATATTGTCTTAATGAATGTTAACCATCATCATCATTATCATAAATAATTATCTTTAAAAATATTAATTTAAATATATATATATATATATATATATATATATATATATATATATATATATATATATATCATAATTTTTAAAATATATATTTATTTATTTATTAACTCATTTTAGTTTTTCAAATAACATAATCTAATTTCATTAATTTTTTAATAAAAAAAATAATTAAATAAAACTATAATTTAAAAAAAAAAAATTCAAGCAAAATTTCTTTGAATTTGAAGAAGAATCTAGGCTAAAAAGAATTTATCCACTTATTAAGTTATTCATGGCCTATCTAATCACATTAATGAGAATAATAAGCTCATACATTGTTTCATTAATGCCAATAACTTGCAGTGAATAAGGGAGATTTGCTAGTAAGAATAATAAATAGCACATATGTATCAAAATGTTAATAGAGATCACTATTCATCAACTATAAAAAAAAATTGTCATTTATTGATCATAACTTTCATTAGCACTTGAATAATTAAATTATTTTACTGGAGAGATTAATGCTAATAATAATCTTGTAGTGGGTTTCATAAATAATGAAGACCCATTTGAAATTAACAAGAGAGATTCATTGGTAAGAGTAATCACTAGCACATCCATGTTAGATTGTTGATATGGATCACCATTTATCAACCACATTTATATAGACATTTGTCATTTGCCCATTCTCACTAGCATTTTTAAAATAATTAAATTATTGGATGGGAAAGATTAAAAGAAAATATGATGGATCACCACTTTGTCAATAATTGATCTAGTTTCATTTCATAAATGATGAAGGGCCATTTGGTATCACCACACATTAACTACAATTATATTGATATAGTTACATCAAAATTGTCAAAACTCCCATTAATAATTAATAATAGAGTAACTAAATTATTAGATGATGGAGATTAAAAAAAAGACAAAATATACTTATTATCATCCTCCATCATCATAATAAATTATTAGAGAATGGAAATTAAAAAAATAACTATGAGATGTATAATCACCATCCAACTTCATCCTATTTCCAAAATAACAACACCAATAATAATAATAATAATAACTACAATAACAACTCATTAAATTTAATGAGTTCCTAATTACACAGATCACCCACCTTAATGAGGTCCTATATACACAGATTGCAAACCAATTGCAGGCATATTGATATGAACGGCGTAATATTGTATTATATTTTATATAAAAATATGTAGATGGGCAACCCGAGTAAGTTGCCACTTTCAAAGCATAACAGACAGACTGGTTGGGGTTTATAATAAATTCAAATATGAGTTTCATAATAAATTACAGAAGGATATGTAGTGTATAAATATGTGTATGGGAATGGATAGCTGAAGTACAAATAAACTGGACTGCATTGTTTTGGTGTAAGGTTTTCAGTTAAAAAATGGTTGGAGACAAGCTCAAGATCAACAAAGAGTCACAGAAAATAAAAAAATACTGTTGTAGTAGGATTAGTCACTGAAGTTCACCGGAAGCCGGTGATTACTTACTAGTATCCACCGAAATTTTTCCACGTAGAAGAGCAAGAAGAATGCAATACTAGATCAAACAATTAATGCTTCAGAGGCATCATTGGATCTTTCAACTGTGGTTCAAAATCCACCCACCGAACCTATGCCAAATGAAGTCTACTCAGCACTACCACCACCAATGGTAGAAGATGAATTCAGGCATTAATAGTTTAGGGCCACGTGGGTCCATGATGAATTCTTGAACTCCCGAAGGAGCCTGGAATCTCTCCACATGGCTCTAGCCTTCAGGCCTTTCAACTTACCCACGAAACTCCATCCCTAACCCCTGGACTCTCGAAGGGTCCACCCTCACACGTGGTGACATACTAGACATGGATGCAAGTACAGGTGGGTCCCGAATACTCCACCTGCCAAATGGACTAGACAGGTAAGTGCTAGGGGTGACACGCAGCAAGGAAGAGATGGCACATGACCCCTATAGTGGGTGACATGTGTCACGTTTTAATGGTCACATAGAGCATGTGAAATGTATAAATCCAAGTGACACATGGCACATCAAACATGGGTCCACATCACCCTGGGTGACATCAGTGTGCCACGTCACCCCTAACTGGTAGCCTTCCAAGCCCTTCGATCTCAAGATCAAGGTGTGTCCACATAACCCCTAGATCGACGACCTTCGTTACTTTACAACTTCAGTGTCTGGGGGATCCGCAGTGTAACTTTCTCCTTGCTCCCAAAGTGTTCAATGTCAGGTTAACCATGGTCTATATCTAATGGTCATGGGAGGTCCCGAAGGGTCCCTAGTTCTACGGTCCTAGTCACTTTGCAGCTCTGGCCTTCAAGTGTTTCGGCACTATGGTCACTCCACTCTCCCAAAGTAGGACTCCTATGAAGTACCGTACATGGGTCCCTCTGCAATTTGATCGGACAGTGAAGACGAGTTCCTAATAGACTCCCTAGATCAATGGCTCTTAGCACTTCGTGACTTCAGCGTTAGGAGAGTTGGGTGCTTTAACATCCTTATTCTCTCGAAGTAGGACTTCGTCGAAGTTACCTTGGCGTAGATCTGACGGCCAAGAAGACTCCTAAATACCCTCGGATATGTGGCTCTCGTTACCTTTTGATTGATTAATGGATCAAGGTTCAACGGTGGGGCAGGTCTATCTGCCACAATCAAGGAGACCGCCAGGAATTGGTCAACCTTGGTAATATTGAATATTAGTGGCATTTGGAATAAATAAGTGACCTCACTTTCCCCAAAACCCTATCATGAAAATGATCCCATGAGCAATTAGCAACATTTCTCCTCTTGACCCTTATGTATGATTTATATACCATAGATTCATGATTGTGGGGAAGATCCTAGCTATTCACATGAATTTGTTTTGGGCCTCCATGTATCATATTACCTTATAATAGCTCTAGTATGTTGATATTCATTTGAGGGGATATTCTCAATCATTGATCTTTCCCTCACATGAAAAGTGTTTGTTCCTCATCTAAATCTTCAAAAACTTCCCTTCTCTATGGATCACTACATGGATTTCAAAACTCTTAAGGGAATGAGGCCATGGATGAGGAGGTAAAAGGCTCATGGAACTTGGTGAGATTTTCTCAAATAATTTGGGTTAAGAAAATAAAATTATCTGGGTAGGAATAGATATTATATATATATTCATAGAAAAGGAAATAAGAGGGTTCACATGAAAATTTCAAATAGGGGCTCAAAAGGAAAAAATAATTGGGGTGCATTTACCAATGGGACAACATTATCCTTGTTGTTTTTTAGAGAAGGAATGTCCCTCTTCTTCCCCTTCTCTCTACTTGGGGTTAATCCCTGAACTAACCTGCTCTTCTAGCCTCTATTTCTCTACAATGGCATCCATTCAAGTTAGCTTGATTGACCTATCAAGCTATGTGGCTTCTCATGATATTCCTTACCACCCTTATCATTTGACACCCATTGATGGTACCAAACCTGACTTCCCTATGCATCTCACCCATTTTTAAGGTCACCATTTGTGACCTCATATCCCCCTTTACCAAGGTAGTTCTCATCATCCTATTGAGGATAAGGGGGGCAATCCCCTCGTTCCTCAAAACAAGGAGAGATTTAAAATTCCTCACTCAATGAATTCATTATGTTAGGGAATCATATCCTCCCCCCTTCTAGATACCCTTTCAAACATGGATGGGCTTATCCTTCTTCTCCATATTCTGGGTGGTTTCTCCTCCCATCAATAAATCTATGAACTAGTATTATATGTCTCCTTGTGTCACCTCCTTCTCCTTGAATCCCTTGAGAATTGATGATTATTCAATGACAACATGCACCTTACCTCAAATTTCAATTTATATAATCCGAGTATATATACGACCACATCAATATTAACCCAAAAACTCATCAAATTTTAGCAATGGATATCTCAATGTCCTTCTTCAAACTTCAGTAGGCCCTTTCTGTAGAAAAGTGTTCATGCAATTATTAATTTAAATGTTATCCATGTTCTTATGAAAACTACAACACAACCCATCAACCAAATACCACATTCCTTTATATGCTCTGCAACAAGCATATATCTCAATTATTCCTCAAGGATAAGAATACTACCCAACATTCTCCTAGCCATGAGGACAATCATAGCTTCCAACATTTTCACAACCTCATAGAAAAGTGTTCCTCCCAACCATGGCACCTTATTAGCCTTATTTATATTGACCATCTAGACAAGTATTCATGTTGATTACACCACAACCCCCAATTGGTATGTTTTAAGGGGTGTGTAACCCAAGCATGGGTGTCAACAAAAACCCTCCCTTATTTAAAATAGGACCCTTGTCTCAACTAAAAATCGGTACTACGGTGGGATACGCCCTCCTACTAGTTAAACATGCCCCTTTTTAGAGGATAACCTAACCAAAACCCACACTTTAGTAACATAAGAAGGCACAAAATAATAAGGCCTTCTTTTGAGAATACCTTTAGGCAACCTCCCCCCCCCAAAAAAAAAAATTATACAAATATGGCTACCTCCAAATCTACAAGAGTTACCCAAGTTTGGAGGCACCATAGAAGAAGGCCCTGAGCACCATATGAAGGGATTTTCCATGGATCATTCCAATTTTCTGGGCAACAACAATATCTTATTTAAACACATTATGTGCTCCCTATAAAATGATGTCCTTCATTGCTTTCATCATCTTCCCAAAGGGCCATTCTATTTAGACCTCCACATATTTACAAACTAGTTTGTCCATCCCTTTGGCATGCCTAGATGGGATGAGTCTATTATGTTCACCCTCAATGGCCTCAACAAAGAATACAAGGAAGTTTGTTCAACATTCACACATCAATGTCAAAAGGATCTACGTAATTACACATTTAATATTCCCAAGGAAACTCTTTATGAATTTTCACATGGGCCTTAACTAAGAGATCAGATCTAAAGTTTTTCTTAAAGAATTTGAATCAACAAAACATGTAATAAACCTCCTTGTTGGCCCTTGACCAATTTTTGGAGAACCTTGGTCATTTTTTACCACTTTTTGGGACTTTGACAGGTTGGTCGAAGACGGAGCACCCAGGCGAAGCGGAGATCGCAGGATCTCGCCGCCTTTTGAGAACCTTTTTGCATTTAAGGTTTATGTAACAGGTATGGGATGTCGGCCCATGGGTCTTGCCCATGTTTAGGCCCAATTGTAATGTATAAATAGAAATCTAGGAGATGTAAGTAAAAGGGGGTAATGAGGTGTCGTGCTAAGTGCAAGTGATGTAAGTAGTTGGATCTATGTGATTGAGTTAGCTCTGTGCATACTATGTGTCTAGGACTTGCAGAGCTAAGTGCAAGCGATTGTAAGAAGGCTTTGTGTTGGTACCTAGCTTGGGGAAGGAGGATCTGGCGAGGTGCACCTAGATCTCTTGTCCTGTGTGGAGTGGGTTTATGGCTCTATGCATGTACGAAGATTGACAAAAGATAATAAAGAAGAAGAAGAGTTGGTGGACGTAGCCCCACGCTGGGGGTGAACCACATATATCCTGTGTTATGGTTGCTTTGTGTAACTGATGTGATTTATGCTTAGTGCAGGAATATATGTTAGATGCTTCTGATGTATTAGATTAAGGCTTAGTGATATGAATGAATGATAGATTTGGTTTATTCCTATGTGCTAAGTGCTTGGATGTGTTAGATCTTGTTGAATACTACGATGTTCTGTAATTAGGGTTTTCTCCTGCGATGTGGATAAGGGATAAATATTAATGAATGTTAACTGCTAAGTGATCTGTTAAGTACTATGATCATAGATATGTGTCCCAACTAGGTTGTAGAAACTTGAATCTTGCAACCACCCCTACCTCTACCTCGGGTGAGACTTCATCTGCTTCACAGGTGTTGCCTCTATAGAGGAGGACATGGAAGAAATAACCAAGGAATGGCCTGTAGAGTTCCTTGTACCGGTCGACCAAGAAGAACTCTCTAAACCCGACCTCATCAGAATCCATATGGTCACTCAAGAAGAGGATGATGAACCAAGCAGCAGCAAGAAGAAAAATAAGGAAGAGGTCCAGGAAATGAACAATGCATCAGAGGACGTTGAATTAGATTCACCTGAAGGGGGAGGAGGTGACAAAGTAGAAAAAGAAGAGTATGAAGGGGAATAAGACAAGCATAAACAGGGTGAAGTAACACCGCCTAAATATCCCCTGACAGAGACAAAGACATCCAATAAAAGAAAGGTTTCTCCAAAGAAACCATCAGCGTGGAAGAAGTCATGAGCCACTAAACCTCCATTTCAAATTGTACTCATGGTGGATGACATTGACCTCATCATTGTCGTTGTATCATATACCTTGGAGTACATTTTATAGTGAATCGAATCCAAACAAGAGACAATGTTCGACAGGATCAAAGCAGAGCTCAAAGGGGTACAATGGGCCCTTTATTCAAGCTGCACAGTGTCTACTGCGCCAACGCCATCAAAAGGAACAGAGTTGTGAGATGAGCCTGCCCAGCTACGTAGAATAGCAGATGTAACAGAAGCTCACCTTCGTCATGTCCAAGAGGAAAAAGAGCAGGACACAGAGGCATTTAAGCAAGCAAAAGAGGAATCCATAGAGAACCGTCGGGTTGCGCAACAAGAAAAAGATGACCTCGAGGCAAAGTTTGCAGAGGATAGAGCGTAGATCTAGAAGGAGAAAGAATAGTTTCTCGCAGAGAAAATGGGAGTTAAAGAAGCATTCATCAGAGCACTTCGTTCTATGACAGGATTAGAACAGATGGAATAAGAAACAACTGAGAGCCAGGTGGGGAAGCTCACTGAAGCCATTCAGCAACTTCAAGCGAGAATCGCAAAACTGGAATTGCAAGTAGTGACAAGCACTCCGCTAGAAGTGCGAGATCAGAGGGAAGAAACTGCCAGGAGCGCAGTTGAAATAATCAAGGCATTGGCCTTAGAATGAAAGAAACTCAGCAGTCAAAGTGTGCAGACCTATGAGCATGTTGCAGAGGACCCATAACTAAGGACACTGGAGTCACATCTCCAGGAGGCACAGCAACAAGCAATGATAGTCCAAGCACAATTGAAGCTACTATCGACGGTCAAGAAGATGAAAAGGTCACAGGAACAACGTGCAGTTCAGCAACAGGTCCATGTCATCCAGAGTAAACTCATGGAAATGACCTAGAGACTCCAGCCAGTGCAGGACAAAGCCTGCACACTTTTTGAAGAGATCAAAGGAAGAGGTGCAAAGCTGGAACAATTGGTCACCTCAGTGGAACAGTGCTTGAAAGGACCGGTCACAGAGAAAGTCATCCAAGAGTTCGTTGAGCATGAGGCTCTGGCGAAGCAGCAAGTTGAGGCAACTCAATCCAATCTTGAGGCCTTCGAAGAAGATTTTCCCAGACCAAAGTAACTCAGGATGAGTCACAAGTGAGTGTTGGGGGCCTGTTGGCCCTTGACCAAGTTTTGGAGAACCTTCATCATGTTTGACCACTTTTTGGGACTTTGACAGGCTGGTCAAAGATGGAGCGCCCAGGCGAAGCGGAGATCGCGGGATCCCACCACCTTTTGTGGACCTTTTTGGGTTTAGGTTTTATGTAACGGATATGGGATGTTGGCCCATGGGTCTTAACCATGTTTAGGCCCATTTGTAATGTATAAATAGAAAGCTAGGCGATGTAAGTAAACGGGGATAATGAGGTGTTGTGTTAAGTGCAAGTGATGTAAGTAGTTGGATCTATGTGATTGAGTTAGCTCTATGCATACTGTGTGTCTAGGACTTGCAAAGCTAAGTGCAAGTGATTGTAAGAAGGCTTTGTGTTGGTACCTATCTTGGGGAAGGAGGATTTGGTGAGGTGCAAACAGATCTCTTGTCCTATGCGGAGTGGGTTTATGGCTCTGTGCATGTACGAATATTGATAGAAGATAATAAAGAAAAAGAAGAGTTGGTGGACGTATCCCCATGCTAGGGGTGAACCACATATATCCTGTGTTATGATTTTTTTGTGTAACTGATGTGATTTATGATTAGTGCAGTAATATATGTTATATGCTTCTGATGTAGTATCTTAGTGCTTAGTGATATGAATGAATGATAGATCTATTTTATTCCTATGTGCTAAGTGCTTGCATGTGTTAGATCTTGTTGAATACTGTGTTGTTCTATAATTAGGGTTTTCTCTTGAGATGTGGATAAGGGATAAATATTAATGAATGTTAACTGCTAAGTGCTCTATTAAGTATTGTGATCACATATCTATTTCCTAGCTAGGTTGTAGACACTCAAGTCCTACAACCACCCCTGCCTCTACCTCGGGTGAGACTTCATCTACTTCGCAGGTGTTGCCGAAAGGGTCGATGGTTAGGGTTTTTTTGGTGCGTTGTTGAAACGTTGAACCCTGGGTATTCCCTTGTGCCAATACTCCTCCTCCGCATCAAGAATTCCTACATCAAAGCGACCATGGGGGAAGGAAAACATACACAACCTCAAACCTAAGTCTCCAAGAGAAATGCAACAGGTGACAAGGTGACAAAAGTGACTCTACCTAAATTGAGACTAGAACCATTCTTCACACCAAAGAAAATGAGAAACCATTATTGATGATTTACTCTATGCAAATAATCCTGAAAATGATATCTCTTGTGTTGGACTATGGGAGCTCCTCGATTCTTAAACAAAAGAGTTAAAGGAAATCTAACTGAATAGTTCATAAGGAATAATACTTGCGAAGGTTTTGCAAACAGGGTAGCAAGATAAGTGGGTTTAACTATGGGGAAAACTCCACAATTAAGTGCCCTTGATCCATAGGAGTCTTTGGATGGGTGACCTCCCTAGAAGTCTCAATGGGCCACCAAGGGGAAATTCAACCTGAGGCGCACATGTTGACCTAGGCTAAGTTGTATTTCATTGTGTTAGAGCACATACTATGTAAATAAGCTGGTCCCTTATTATAAAAGGTGAACCCATCTCTAATACAAGCATATTTTCATTTGAAAAACCTATCTACTTCCTTTTCTCTCCTTGTTTGATAGTTGCTATGTTTCTTTGCTTGTTTTTTTTATCTGGGTTGTGCTCAGAAAAACCAGTGCACCTTTCTTAATGGATGCACCTTGGCTTCACGTTTTTGAATGATTCCACCTTTGAGAGTTAGATTATCCCTTTGGGTATTTGTTTATGGATAAATTCGTGAGTGCGGACACAGACCAATCTCCCCAGATCCACCTGGATCTGGAACAAACCGTAATAGAATACTACTCTTTCCCTAGATCAGCTATTGAATGAACTAAGAGAAATGGATGACAGACGTACCTTATGAATGCTCTCCTTTAATCTCCGTTGTTCCTTGCTCTGCTACGATTCTCTTGCGTCGTCCAATCACAACAACACAAACCAATCACAGCAAATGCAGATTAATGTATTCAATACCTAGTCTATACATGTGATCAAGGAATCATGTAATAAGATGACATCATCATTATGGGAAAGAAACATATTCATGTATTATATTAACTGAAAGAGAAACTTACAACCTGAGCCTTGATGTCGTAGGCCTCCTTTCGATGGCTCCTAGATTTGACACACACACTTGCTCATGCATGAAGAAGTTGAACCACATATGATGACTTTGCTATTGTCTCTTGCTACTGTAGCATCAATCCTCCATACAGTCTTGCACCAATTCTCCAATCAATCTCTTGCTATATTGCTTCTCTAGTGCTTTTTCTTAACCCTTTCCATAAGTAATCTCCTCAATATATAGGAGAAGATTGATTAGTTACTTGGATAGGGAATGATCCCAAGATATCTGGAAAGTCAGTATTTTGCCAACCATTCGAACTCCAACTCACCCTTCTAGAAGATTCCTTCTAGAAGGATCAAGAACTTATTCATTTTCTTCCTTTAGAAACATGTCCGCACCCTAACCATTAACACAGTGCGGAAAGTCTGCAGTCAATATGAATTCAGCATGTGGAAATGAAGGATTTGCGCAAGAGAGTATATATGCAGCCTGTGAACTATTTTCAAAATATGATTTTGAGAAAATGACAAGTGTAACCTTCTTCAGGAAAATGTTCTTAATGAAGAGTTTGATCTTTCATCATCATGACATAATCATATTATCATCTTGATAACCAAAAATGTGGATAACAGAATGCCCCCCAAATTCGGAGAGTGGAACCAATGACAGTCGATAGACTTTGTAAGCCGCATGTGTGTGTCAAGGACCAAGAGCACATCTAATCGGAGACCTGCAAACATCCAAGCATCAGCAGAGTATCATATATATCAATTATGAGGTAGGCATTCCCATACTCAGATCATAGACTGACGGCATCATAAACAAAGGTCATGGCCACCAATCATACACCGTGGATCCATGCAGTCATAATATAGCACAGCCACTGGAATACACTGTGGATCTGTGCGACAAATTTTCAGTCAAGACGACATAGCCACGAAACATACACAGTGGATCTATCTGTCGCAAAATATACATACTCCATCGCAACCTGGATCGCAAAGATAAAATCCAGGGTCTTCAATCTTATCACCCAAAGTACGAATCTGACCATGTGATTACATGTGTCGAAGTCGAACATGGTAGAAACCACTTGATTACCGGTCATTGATGTAAACCGTTAACAAGTGCGAGGGAAATCTGATCCGGATTATTTTCGGCACGAAATGAGAGCGGAGATATAATAAAGAAATGCACAGAGATATTGCGTATATCCAATAATATAACAGAAATATATCAGAGATGCAACCATAAACACAGAGATACAGTAATACACGATTTCTATTAATGAAAG
>JASDQU010502101.1:114375-137622 GCA_032191745.1 Picea mariana | reverse complement strand
AAATATCATTTGAACTTCCCCCATGAGACCTTCCTCTCATCAAGGTATTTGGCTTTCCTAAGATGATCCCACCACATAGTTTCCTTTCCTTGCAAGTGGTAGGTTGCAATTCTTGTTTCTACCCTGGAGGGATAATCATGTAACTGGAAATATTTCTTCATTTCCAACAGCCAGGCCTTGGCCTCTTCTCCCTTCATGTGCTCACCATTTAAATTTGGTGGCTTGATTTTCTTGAGTTCACCTTGCAAGATGTCTTCCGCAGGCCTTCTCCTTTTTGTCCTGACATGAGAAACACATGGGCTGCTCCCTGGCCCTGAACTTGCACGAGATCTCCTAATAGATTTACTTAGAGAATGATGGTGCCTGCTCCTACTTCTTGACTACCTATCATTCCCATGATAATCCTTTATGCTATGGGATTTGGATGTTGCCACTTGTTGGGAACTAGTGTCTTTCTTTAAACTAGAGTCTTTGTTGACTTCTTTATGCAACATATTCAGACTCTATAACATCTCCTTGTGAGCCCTCATAATCTTCTCATTATCTTTGCTATAGCTCCACACTTGCATTTGCAGGCTCCTCATAGTCACAACTTGGTCTACAAGATCCTCTCTTCCTCTTCTTCCATTGGATTTTGTCTCAACATTTCCCAAGTTGCCATACAACCTTCAAAATTCTTCTTCACGGCCAAAATACCTATGGGCATCCTCCATGACTGTGGTTCTCATATATGAACCAATATACCCTCTTGAACCTCTAATTCTGCAAGAAAATGTGCATGTAGTAAAACTTCTATTAGAAAAAACATACATACACATTTCTGGAAAAAATAAACATAGTTTGTGTGCTCTTTAAGCCACAAGTCATCTTATTTTGAGATGACTATAAAATATACTTCTTAGATCAAAATTTTGGGTGCATGATTGGATTCCTCTCTCTAAGATCTTGCCATCGACTACTCGTTTGCTCAAAAATGAGCTCGAAGTAGAAAGCTATGGATCTTCAAAATTCCTTGGACCTTTTCACATGACGATGTCATCTTGTCCACATGGCCTCCATGTGGAACCACCCCACATATTCTAACTGACATCATTGGTCGACTGACATCCATGTGGACCAATCCAACACTTGTTGGTAGATGTGCCTTGCGATCAAACCATCAGACACAAGCCTCTGATATCCCTAGCCCGCAACCCTGTTGGGTTCAACTTCATGCGTGGGAACTCTTCCATGGGGTGATCAATTCTCCATTCTCCTTTGTCTCCCCGTGGTTCACATCTTCACAAGGATTGCATACGATCTCCTTCTCGCAACATTGTGACCTGCAACTTCGCAAGGCTTGCAAAAAATATCCTTCCTGCAGCACCACGGTTGAGCTCAACTCTTCAAATTCCAACTTGCTTGCACACAAAGACCCCCCCCAGCGACAACCAACTCACAATGATATTAGATGGATCAAATCAACCATGATCAAAGATCCATATCTCCGTAGATTTTATATATGCTCACCCAATAAACTTCACTGACTCATCTTGACTCTACCACCTAAGGACACATGTCCCCCTCCCAATGGAATATTTTTCTACGCCTAATCTTGCTAAAATGTCCCTTGAAATGACATGCCAACATAGCATGTTGAATCAATAAGATGACGTGGTGCTTTCCTTTGCACTTGGTCCTCTCATGGTAACAAGCATGTTCGACGGATCAGACAACTGGAAAACATTTCGATCAATGATCTAGATCTATGTGGGTTCCTAACTTGCATTTTCTTTAACCATCCTTTAGGCCCGATATATCCAACGGTCCGAATATGATATTCCATGCATCAACGGTCCTTATCACTTCTCGTCTTGTGCACGACCTTTTTTTAGAAATTCACACTCTATTGACTTCTTATTTCTTCTGCAACCCATGACTCGTAGACCAATGAGACTCCATCCTGTGGACTTCATCTCGAACTTCACCCCTCAAACCTAAATCCTGCAAGCCTTTGTGGAAAGCCTTCCATGGAACTTACTCATGTGGACCTTCCCCCGCCCTTGGACCTTCTTCATGTGGAGCTCAGTTGTATCGACCAACGATCCTTGATCAACAGTAAAGGTTTAATATCGCTATCTAACGAATGATCAATATCACCTCTGACACTTATCCCTAATTTTTTCATCAGTGACTTGGAAGTTTTAGTCCCTCCAGAATTAAAATCGCTCATCGATCACCAAGTCGAATGTGATTTGGGACATCTATTTCTCAACTCTTTAGTCACCATTAAAATGTGAAACTCGACCTCCCAGGACAAAATTATTTTTACAACCTACAACTTGACGTCATTGATCCTCTCGCTGACTATTCTGAGATGAATCAAACTTGCATATGCTCATAATTTTGGGATTTTCACTCTGATTTCACCACTTCCCCCATAAGCTCGGTGTTGAACCTTTTTTCTTTGATACCAATATGTAATGTCCCCTAGCTTAACCGAGGAACATTACTTGTGGAAATACACATAAATTTGAAAATTTTCTACTAATTAAATTCTTTTAGCTTACCAGCTATGAATTATACACAAATTTAACCATTTTTAGATGCCCATAACGATATGCAGCTACAACATGATGAAATGACATGAATGCAACAAAGAAACTCATCTACAACAACATATAAATCATTCCCAGTCACAAATTAAAATGCACAACAATTAAACTCATAAGCGTAACACATAAAACATATAAAAACAATTATCTTTGAAAACAATTGTGCAACTAGCTTCTTGGGATGGACATTCCACCCAACCATAGACTTGTTGTTCTATATCTCAAAATAAAGTCACTCTCGAGATGGGGATAGGAATCCACAAAAGATGGTGTCTCTCATAGCCCACTCACAACTCGGATATCCCACAACCCACTAGCATCCTCCTATAGGTATCCTGAATCCCTCCCAACTCTCTTCCTCTTGACCTACCCAACCCAAGGAATATACCCATTCACTGCGCTTAGTCCATCGGGCGCCCTATCCATTTATCAGGGTCCCTTTGGAACAAGTAACCAAGAATCTCACTACATGGAACTCCACATAAGTCACTTCTAGGAAAAATACCAAGAAACAACAACAATGACTTGTTGTTATAGTGCAAAACACATAGGAGTGCACTCTTTAGGCCTGACAACCCGATTCTTCTACAAGCCTAAAAATTTGCTTCTTCAGTATTTATCTCCAAAAATGCTCCATAAATTCACCCAACCTTCTTGCTCTATCTCTAGTGCTCTTCTTCCTTGTTCTTTGCTTGTTGTTCATGCAAAAACATGACAATAAAAACTGCCCTCTTTGGTCATACAAATTTCTTTTTCCCCCAAGATATTTGATTTCTCACTCTACCCAATGTTGATTGTACTTCATCCTAATGCTCCCCAATAAATATGGGATGTAAGTTTCTACACCCACCCTCTTACATGAGTTTAATGATTGGGCTCTCATACACCCAACCAAAAAATTGAAGGTTGTCCCAAATGATAATAAAATCCAGAAATCTGTGTTGAATTGATACCCATAATTAATTTTCCCTTGGACCCTTCTTAGACACTCCTCTCTATTTTGGCAAACTCATCCCCCATCTCTGTTTATGTCCCCCAATAGTTGGTATCATATTTTATTTATTTAAAACATAAATACAATTCGCATGTTGCATCGCTTGGCCATAGCCACATTTCATATCAACATTATGCATTAATTAAACAGGGGATTATAGCAAGGATGTTATATGCATGAAATAATCAAATCCTTGATAAAATTTTGGTGATGAAGATGACATTCAAATATTTTTCAAACTGCAAAGAATCAACGCTTTCATTGAAAAAACTTTCAAGCCCATATTCACACGAGGGGCAATTTTCCAAAGAATGTAACTCTCAATCATAATGCCCAAGAGAGCATCATGTTGACTCCTTACTAGGAAGAGTTTGTAAGACCTTAACACAAATTGATACATATATAAAACTGACATAGTGGTATATGTTCTTCCCTAGAGGTAATCAGGTAGATTAGGAAAAGTCCATATTGAATGTTTTGGCATCAAGACATTATGTACTTTTGAGTTCCTATTCTTGTTAATAGATAGAACATAATATAAGGTTATTTTTGGGAGACCTTGGATGAACTAGAATTTGCATGGGATAACTTGGTCATGGTTTTCCTTTAAAATGCCATAAAGCTTGTGATTCCCTTGAACACCGAGTTCAATCCTTGTTAAGATGGGGATACTAACACAATTGATTATGAATATCCAACAAAGGGATATACCTATGATGTGAGCAATTTGTATATATTATAATGATGAGATGATGGATTCTAATGAAAAAGGAATCCCACATATATATGCTAAATCCTTCAAGTGGAGACTTGGAAATTTCCATGGAAATATGGTAACAATAGTTGCATAAGCTTCAACATGTTTTTTTCTAAACGATATATCAGATCTAAATCATGAATAATACATAATAAAAGCATGGAAAAAGTCCAAAATAATAAGCCAATGAACTACCATAAGTTGCAACTACTCAATGAGTTGTATTAGTTGAACAAGAAGTTGGTGAAGTCAAATAAGTCACACATTCTCTAATGTGATCAGGGATGAAATGATTTCGAGATAATGAATATCCCATGAAACACCAATAGAAGTTTGAAAGAGAAACCAAAAATTGCTTCAATGGGGAGAAGTTGTAGCTCTTCCCATACACTTTGGGAGGCATACCTTGAAATTATTGGATACATCACTTTCTTGGAAAACAAGAGGAGTTTTTTGTAAATATCTGCCTAGGCCTGGTCACTGCGTCAAGGAGGCACACCTTCTCTTGAAGACCTAGAAATTTTCTTCTTCTTGGAGGAAATGTCCGTAGATAGAGACAATTGGTTTTATTTTCTAGGGTGGATGTAGCCAAGTGGACCAAGGAAATGGATTGTGAATCCACCATACATGAGTTCAATCTTTTCCATTCACCCATAAAATAAGAGAAAAAACAAACCATTTTGAAGAATCAATTGGAATAGATAGAATGAGAACATATTTACAATTGTAAGGAAATCCATTTTATCCTTGAGATAAATTTAGGTAATATTATATGTGTAGATTCTAGAAGATTAAAGGCCAAAAATATGATAGATGATAGCATCCAATTTCACTAAACGATTTCGAATAGCTTTCCATATAATTTCAATATAAGTTCAAGGGTTATGCAGGGTCCCTATTTTGATATGTTTTGGTACTGTCTACAATACCTTGTGTTACTATTTACCTTACCATTTTCCATCCTATTACCCTATAATGACATATATTTTACCATTTTGCCTTCAAACCACATTTTTTATTCAAAGGTAATTATCTTAGCCTAAGTATTTCATTTTTTCCTTGTTTAATGAATGGAATGTGTTAATTACTCGAGCTAAAGAAATTACTGGAACATTCATGTATTTTGTTGAACAAGTCCTATAGTTGCCTCGATGGTTGAGATATCTTCCACTCGTTCCATTTAATTCGAAGATATGGGTTCTGTAGAGAATCACATACACATGGTCATCCACTATCCAATTTGGCCAACATTACAACAACAGAGGCATTATTTCTAGTCAACCTTATAACTGATTCTTGTAATGTGCACGCATTCATTGCGATTTCATGCCTTCGGTCATGAAATCATAATGAAATGACTTGTTACGAGATTATGTTGTCTAAATTGGTTTAACTGAAGCTAAAGTTGTAATGTCTCAACTATGTTTAGTGGATTGCACATGATTGGAATTTTAAGAGCTATTAGTCTTTAATTTGAATCTTATTGTATAAATATAAGAGGCAATCATGACCGAACATATGGATTGATAGGTTGATAACAGTATTAAGCAGAAGCAGATTGAACTCAGTTCAACATATAGCTATGTACTATGTTAATTCTAGAATATAAATATTCGTTCATTTGCATTTCTTTGTTGCGTTCCTGAGCTTGTAAGTGTTAGTGGGCATACTTTTGAGAGAAGGCAGGCCCCCCTTCATCTCAGAAGTAGCGCCCTATTTTTTTTTTTACTTTGTTACTTTAGGATTAATTGCAATTTTTTTATTGGCAATCGATTCATGCAGTTCAATTCTTATAGACATTTTAATGGAACTATGTAGTGAGTATTAATTAATTAATGTTGCAGTTTTATTTCATGCTTGTAGTCCAGTTGATGCATGTGAGAACAAGAGTTAATTCTTGATTTTTTGATGGTTTAATTGGTAATTATCCGAACAAGGATTGTCAGGAGATGTAGATTGATGTAATCAATGATTGCCATTTTTTGTTGATCAACAACTTCCCATGATAAATACCTTGATCATATGTATTAGCTTTTGTTTCGAGTTAATGATTGTCAATATGACTAACATGATGGATCCAATGGAGTATCGTTGGGTATAAAAATATATATCCAACCTACAATTCAACTTTAGAATTTCTATTTTCATATGAGCAACTTGATTGAATTTATTTCATAGATTATTGGAATGGTGTGTCTTTGAGATTTTTTCTGCATATATTTTTTTTGGTGCTTCGTAAGTCTACAAACCCGGATTGATAATTAATGTATATAATCACTATTATATAATTCACCCAATGTTTTAGTGTCATTTTCAGGGAAATGCTAAAGGAGATAATCTCAAGAGAGTGTGCAATTGTTTTCCTTTAGTTTTTGTAGGAACGACACCTTCGACTCAGAAGGTGGAGCAATAAGTCATGAGGTGAAAAACAATCCTACGCAGAATACTCTAGTGAGTCTCCACGGTCCCTTGGCATGTTGGAACTTTTAATAATTTTATTTTATAGAATGATAAAGTATGTATGAATAAGCCTAAGGGAAATAGAGGTAAATATTCTCAAAAGAAACCCAACCCTATCGCCCCATCTAGTGGTGTTGCAACTGCCACCCACTCTACTAACCCCTTGGTAGGAGGCTGGAGAAGGAACTTCAAGAATATGAGATGAGGGACCTAATAAGGTTTTTATACTTGAACCATTCAAGGAATATATTCTCTCACAAAAGGTATTTCTTACTCCTACTGTAGAAGGAAAACTTGACATCGAATTCCAAACCAATCTGATTCAAGATCCAAAAATAGTGGCAGCAGCCTCTGAGGCATATATAGCACAAGAACTACCTCTCATTTTGTGGTACGATATGGCAGACGAAGAAGTAACATGCAATAACTATGAGGATATAGTCACCTTTGAATTACCTATTAGAGATCCTGGTGGAACGACACAAATGAATAACATCCCCCTATCTGCTCCACCAAACTTTCATGGTCTAGCCAGCGAAGACCTTGATGCATTCTTATTTGAGTTTGATGTGATTTTTAGGAGCTATGATTATTCTACCACTACCTAGAAGTTAAAATTGTTTCCTTCCACCCTAAAGGGTCCAACCCTCTGATGTTTTATGGGACTCGGTGGGGATACCATTCAAACTTGGGATGAGATGAAGAAATACCAATACTATTGCAAGGGAAAAGAACTCAGAGGATAAATCTTCAAGATGATGCAAAAAGAGGGTGAATGTTTGGAAGACTATGTGGAGTGATTTCATCATAACCTTCAAAGATAAATACAAATCCATCTGAGCAAAGAAACAATGAGAACGATTTTTCTAAGAGGCATAAAAGATGAATGGTTTGAAGTTCTCAACCTAATGGTATCAGGTGACATTTCTCAAGTACCATATGACGAGGTATGTGATTTATGTTGGCGATATTCAAGGGGAGACTCCAAGACTGGTAGAAGCTTCAGAGATGCCACTTCCATGTTCACCAAATCTATGGCAAGAGCAGGGGTCACAAAGGATGAAATTGGTAACATGTTTGAAAATTTTAAAACCAATATTCTCAGCTCTTTATGTTCACAATTGGATGCTTTGCAAGTTAAGAAGAACGAGTCATCAGAAAAATATCTATCTATATTTTGTCCCAAATGTCGAGAGAAGTATCCTTGGAAGGAATGTCCACTAGACAACATTGAAATATGTTGAATTTGTGAAGAATCCCACGCCACCAAGGACTGTCCTTCCTTACCAGGAATTAAGGAAATATATCATGGAGAGAAAGGAGCCTCAACTTCATTGTATGTAATGGCACCAAAAAAACCATGGCAATGGCCTTCAAGTATGGTTCAAAACTCTACATCTCATTTTCCTTATTCTTATAACCATATGTGGAATATTCCTATGCCATGGTAGCATTGGCCACCTCAGCCCGATACACAATATAATTGGAAGCAAGGTTGGTGTGGTCCATCTTATGATTGCATGACTACTTTTCCTTATTCTGCACCACCACCATATACATACCCTTCACAATCTCCTCAAGAACAAATCAACCAGGCACAACAAATTTCATTACCAACTCCTCAAAACCCTACATGTTCAACCCAAATCCTTTCCCAACCTATCCCAAATTCTAATAATAAAAATCTAGTTTAGGTTGTGTATGGAACTGATCTGCAAACATTTCCCATGTATGGTATCACACCTGTATCACCTCAGGAAATTCACCTGAGGTCGGGGAAACTTCTTAACTCAAAACCCTTAGTAATTGTCCAAGAAAATTAAGAAGAGACTCCTATCCAATATGAAGTTTTTCAAATTCCATTTCCATCTAAATCTTAGAGTCGGTCTCAAGTTTAGACCACCCCACAAACCAATTCTTAGAAGGAACAATTATTACAGTATGATCAACCTCCTTTTCCAAAGAGGCTAACACTAAAAAGGCCAATTACATATTTTGAGTTCGACTTGATGTCAGAACTGAAGAACCTTTATATTAAGATACCTTTTCTACAAGCAATAAAAGACATCCCCATATACACTAAAATAGTTAGAGACTTATGAAGGTAGATGAGAAAAGGACCCCCCTACCATCCAATTCATAGGGAAATTGGCAAGCCTCATGTCCACTGAAATCACTGCAGAAAAATATGTGGACCCTGGGAACCCTATAGTCACATTCTTTATTAATAAGACTCTCATTGTAAACAACCTAATTGACTTGGGTGCAACAATAAACGTAATGTCGTTAGGGTCAAATGGGTTTAGCCTGAGTGGTTTGTTTTGAGGGGTGTTTTCCCCCCAAACCAGGTTCAATTCTTGCAAGTGACATGTTGTGCTCTTGATGTTGAGCTCTCAATATTCCAAAAATTCTTGATCTCCCCATGTTCTCCAGATTTTGGGGGGGATTATCACATGGACGTAGCGAGTACTGATAAAGTAGTGTCCTGAACCACTTCTAAAAAAAATGTAATTACATTACAGGCATTAAATCAATTGAGACTCCATAATCTCCTCCCCAACTCACTATGTTTGAAATAGTTGATCAATCTACACTCAAGCCAGAGGGTATTTTAGAATATGTGATTGTCTCACTGGACTCATGGGAGTACCCAACATATTTCTATGTCATACAACCCAAAACCAATATATTTCATATGTCCAGAAATATGAAAATTACACATGGAACTAAGACCAAACAAATTACTCTATACCCCCTACTTGACTAGTAGTTGAACTTGAATGCACACAATGGCTTGAAAAAGACAACAATGGTGAATTTGTTCAACCTATTATTACTATTGCACAAGCCACGATCCTTAAGGAAAATATTGGCAACAATCTGATTAATCATTGCATCACTAATCCATATTTCCTGTAGTATTTTGGGGGGCAATCATTATCTCACATTAAAAATTCTATTGATTTTCTTCTTGAACAAAATTTTCAATATAATTGCACTGAAGAGGAACTATCCTCTACCTTTTCATCAATATTTCATGTACACTCAATTTATGAATCTGATTATAAGACTATTGATTTTTTTCCTAAAAAAATATTGAACACAATTTTTTCTTTAGACAGTGAACATGAAAAACAATTAACCCAGATTTTGAGAAAATTTTATGATACCTTCGCATGGGAATATACCAGCATGAAAGGAATTCACCTAGACACATGCATACATCACATATATATTCAGAAAGATGTCACTCATGTCAGACAACCATAGAGAAGAATGAATCCAACCTTGAGGGAGATAGTGAAAGCTGAACTGCATAAACTTTTGATTGTCGGTTTTGTTTATCCCATCTCAGACAATCAGTGGGTGTCACCATTAGTGATCATTCCTAAAATGAACAGGAAATGGTGGGTATGCATAGACTATAGGGAATTAAACAAGTCTGCCCTAAAAGATCATTTCCCACCACCTTTTATCGACCAAGTTCTAGACACACTAGCCGAAAATAAATACTTTTCTTTTCTAGGCAAATTCAGTAGATACAACTAGATCTAGATTGCTACAAAAGACTAGGACAAGACAAATTTCATGTGTTCATGGGGGACATATGCCTACAAGGTATTTCCCTTTGGTTTATGCAACGCATTGACCACATTTCAACGAGTGATACTTGGTATTTTTTCTAATTTATTACATGATTTTATGGAAATATATATGGATGACTTTATTGTGTTAGGTGATACTTTTGAGGAAGCTTTGACTAACCTTGAAAAAGTTCTAAAAAGATGTAGAGAGACAAATCTTGCATTAAGAAATGAGAAATATTTTATGATAAGGACTAGAGGAATCATATTAGGTCACCATGTGTCAGTTACATGAATAAAGGTAGATCCGGATAAAATAGAAGTAATTGTCAACATGCTATCTCCGACTAATCAAAAGGGAGTTTGAAGCTTCCTAGGTCATGTAGGCTATTATTGACGGTTTGTAGAATATTTTATGAAGATAGCCCTTCCCTTATTCAAATTTCTTACAAAAGATGTTGAGTTATACTGGGACAATGAATGTCAAAGTGCCTTTGACATACTCAAGGAAAATATCTCCTCAACCCTAGTGTTCAGAGGACTAAACTGGAACCTTCCATTCCATATCTAGACTAATACATCATATTCAATCATAGGAGTTGTATTGTGTCAAAAGGAAAATCACTTAACTTATGTTATTTATTTCATAAGAAAGGATTTAGCTCCCGTTGAATTAAATTACAGTATGAATGAAAAAGAGTTCCTTATAGTGGTTTATGCAATTAATAAATTTGGGCACTACATCACAGGGTATGAAGTCTTTATTCATATTGACCACTCTGCCATTAGGTAATTGATGAACAAACCTATTACGAATGGTAGAATCACCAGGTGGTTGTTTCTTCTATAATAATTCGACACAACCATTGTAGACTGGCCAGGTAAGGAAAATTAGGTAGAATACTTCCTCTCTAGGCTTGATAATAAAGGTGAGAATATTCATGTTGATGAAAATTTTCCGAATGAATTTTTTTTTCTATATCTACCAATTCACCATGATTTGCACACATAGGCAATTATCTTACTACAAGAAAAATTCCACCTCATTTATCACCCAAGGAAAAGAGAGGGATTATCAAAATGAGTGCTCCATACTCCTGGATTAAAGGGGATCTCTTTTACATTGGTATTGACATAATTATTCTCATATGTGTGAGAGAAGACGAGATGTTTGACATCCTAAAAGAATACCACGATGAACCTTGCGGGGGGAAGTTTGTAGATAGAAGGATAGCTTACAAGATCCTCCATTCCAACTACTTTTGTCCTACTCTCTTTTAGATGTCAAGAAGTATGTCTGAGGATGTGACAGTTTCCAAAGGATGGGTCATCCAGTTTAAGTAGATGAGATGTCACTTTAGCCGCAAGTCATTATAGGACCTTTTGAAAAATGGGCCTTGGACTTCGTAGGGCTGATAAAACCTCCATTCAAGAGTAAGAAGTACATTTTAGTTTGCACCGATTATGTTACGAAATGGGTGGAAGAAAAGGATTTATTCGGAGCAACAAAAAAATCAGTAGTGGATATCCTATTTGAAGATATTTTTACTCGTTTTGGGGTACCTAGATAAATTGTTACTGGGTAGGGGACTCAATTTACATCTAAGTTGGTACATGCAATTAATCAAAATTATCTCATTTAGAACAAGAAATATTCCCCATATCACCCACATGCCAATGGGCAGGTGGAGTCAACAAATGAGGTTTTGGAAGGAATTATGACATAGAATGTCCAACTACACAATAAGGATTGGATAGACAGACTTCTTGAAGCCTTATGGGATTACAAGACAACATGGAGGAGTACTTCTAGTTTTTCCCCATATGAGTTAGCATATGGGAAACAAGTTCTTCTTCCAATAGAATTTTAGATCAAAACATTTTGAATGACAACATAATTAGGGATGGACCTGATCAAGGCATAGAAGGAAATAATTGTTCAATTCAATGAGTTGGACAAAATGCATTAGGAAGCTTTCCAACACACTGATCTCATCCAATAGAAAAGGGAAAAGTGGCATAAAAGATTCATTAAGAAAAAATAGTTCAAGGCAGGTGACTGGGCACTTTTGTTCGACTCCAGATTCAAGGACTTCAAGGGGAAGTTTAACACATGTTGGATTGACTCCTACGATATTGAAGCTATCATTGATAATAGATATGTTAAGGTTCAAACTATAGATGATGAGAAGGTCTCCTTCTTGGTTAATGGGCACATGCTCAAGTTATATCAAAAGCCCAAATATAAGGGGGATTTTTTCAAAGACATCATGGAGTAAGTTGAATTGTGGATGGTAGGTGATGGGGTTTCCCCACAACCTTCCTCTTCTTATTTCTCCCATTCTCAATAAAAAAATAAATAAATAATAAAAAAAAAACAATAAAAAATAAAGAGAAAATAATGCTCAGTTGTGAAAACCTAGAATTCCAGCGCAGCTGGGCCGAAAGCTTACTTGAAAACTAGGCTTCTGGATGGTAAGGTTCCCAAATAAAATTGTATCTTGTGATGGTTCATTTTTCAAATTATTCAATCATTTTATGGTTCTCATGTTGGATGATGGACGATTCATTAAGGCCCTCCTTCCAATAATCTTGACCCATTGACTTCAACTCCTTATCTAGGCTCTGAGGTAACAGATTATGACAATGCCTTTGGATTTGTATCCCTTAATGAAAAATTCTCTCGCTGGAAGCAGTGGGGATGAATCAATTATGCTTCAATGACAGATCCTGCAAGTTACTCGACTTCAACACATCCATTCATAATTTACAGGATGCATTGGAGTACCTTGATACTCATTGGCATTATTGGTGAGAAATCTCATGTTAGTTAATGGCATTCATCAATGGACGGTAATCCAACAATTCCCTTCCATGTTCGACTTTAGGAAATTTATTCACATGGAAAGGAATGTACAAAAGTGGGTAAGGAAGAAATTTTTGTAACAATTCAACCAGAGCAAGCCTGCAACATCCAGTCTTCAAATTTTTGTAGCAGTATTCATGTTCCTATTCTTGTTCTTGTTCTCGTTCTTGATCCAGTAGCATCTTCATTGAAAGAGTTATTCGTATAGAATGGTTCTAATCCTTACATATGCTATATCATTTATGGTGATTGATGAAGGACATAGGATCTCCATTCTAGCACAGGAACAGTATGAAACCATGAGTACACCATGGATTGCTACCAGAATTATATACAAATCTACATTTTCCGATAAGCAGTCCATGATACAGAGTTTGCTTCTACAATCCAATCTAGAACAACTCCTTGCACCAGAATGCATAACTCAAAACTTTGATAAAAGGTTTGGTTCAACAAAGTTGATTCAATCAAACAATATGGTAATTCAATGTAATCGAAGCTTAGGTAAGTTATTACAGGCTTATTTGTTCATTAAATTTGGAAATTTTTAATACTATGGAAACCTTTGAATATAATTGCACCAACTATGAACCTATAACCCTAAATTGTCACACATGCATCGAATCAACCACCTTTCCATTACTCAATTTGGAATTATTGCATAATCCTCCATCGTCGGATGTGCGAATCCCCATCATTTCAAAACCTACTACACCGATCATTACTCTACGTGAACGGTTAAATTGGTTTATGATGATTAAATCATCATGATCATGAATTCCCATCAACTCTCATTTCGAACTCATTTCCATTGTATCAAGAAATCCCCTCTTCCTATAGGTTGATTTGAATACCATCAACAAACCCTACATCTCTTGCTGTGAGAAAGGATAAAGAGTGCACTTAGAATTGAACTAGATGGGGACGAGCTATTATAAGCCTATCCAAAATGTAGGAAGAGAATAGAAAAGACATGTTGGCTACCTTTCTTCCTGAAGTACAACAGGCACAAGTCATAAGTTACTAGGGCATTCACATTAGGGTTTGGTGGAAGCAAGGTAGTCATTGGAGATTTGGAGTTCACGGTCTCAAAAGACTCTATTGTGTAGGCAATAGAGCTCCCTAGGGACGATGAATGTTGGTTCAAGAGTAGGCATATAGAGAAATCGAGTTGGGCTATGTTCCTGAAGCCAACTAGAATGAAGACAAAGTGGTCTAAAGGGACAATGCATTTTTTGTTGAAAAGGAGATATTGAAAACTATTGATCGTGCTACAAAAGTATATTGCATGTGAGGGCCATTTCAGCCTCATGTTCCTTTACCATATCAGGATCTTGTTGCATTTTAAGGGACAAAGGCTTAATCTGCCCTACTTTTTATGGAAGTCGTTGACCAAGATGGTAGACACGACATGAAGAAAGGTTTACACCGAAATTATGGAGTGAGACATGCATCATCACGACCTTGTCAAGCTATTATTTTTGGAGGAGCTTAGGAAGAAAAATGACACTTGGGAGGATTTCATAGCCCAGAACCAGTATGGGGAAGCTCAAGGGGAAGAAATGGAACCTAAGCCCGAGGGAGAAGGGAATGATCTTGAAGGGGATGAAGAGAACTTTGAGGAGGCCAAACAAGAACACAAATAAGCCGAGGAACCTAAGGAAGAAAAAATGGAATCAGGTACAAACGAAGCCAACCCTGAGTTTGAGGAAGGGGATGAAGAATTCCAGGTTATCTTGAGCTTAAAGAAGCTAAGAGCACTGGGACAAAAGGGAGTTTCGGTGACACCTACTCCACCAAGGATGACAAGGAGTTGGGCCACCCGACTCACTGGAGAATCAAGTCAACCTTAGGAAACAACAGAGAAATGGGTAATACTCGAAACCCCTCCTAAGAAAAAGTGTTCAAAGACTCTTGGGGAAACAATGGTTGTATGTGAGTAGTTTGAAGAACATAATGAATTGCACGGTGACCTTGAGATCATGAAAATTATTGAGGAGATCCAATCATGTAGTTTACCCACAAATGAAATCCTAGGGGAAAAGCTAACAAAGGAATTAATTGGTGTTGACAACTTAGCAGGAAAGGACAAGAGGATTGTTAGACTAAAGAGAAAAATCAGGGAAATGATATTTGTATATGAGTTCATTAAAAGTAAAAATATACAGTTGAAAAATTCTAGTGTCAGATTCCAAGAAGAATTTTCCCAGTTAAAGAAGGAAAACAAGAGTTCACTAAAGAAGGCCCAATGTTGGTATAAGCAAGCCAAGAAGATTCTCCTGCAGAATCAAAGGGTCAAATCTAGACTTGAAGGATTGGATCCAAAGACTTATGAGCTCAATGTATTTTCTCATGTGGCCATCCAGGCCTAACACAGGACTTATTGAAATATCGACAATTTTGCAAATCGTTTTTGAAGGGTGACTGAAGGTCCAATTTTACATGAGGACATGTAACTCCTCAGGCATGGGGGAGATGTAGCGTCCTTGTTTTGATGTGTTTTGTTACAGTCTACAGGACCTTATCTTACTATTTACCTTGCCATTTTCCATCCTATTACCCTACAATGACATATCTTTTACCATTTTCATTCAAAACACATTTTTGATTCAAAGGTAATTATCTTAGCCTAAGTATTTCATTTTTTCCTTGTTTAATGAATGAAATGTTAATTACTTGTGGTGATGAAATTATTGGAACAATTCTGTAGTTTGTTGAACAGGTCATGTAGTTGCCTCTACAGTTGAGATATCTTCCACTCGTTCTAGCTGATTCGAAGATATGGGTCCTATAGAGAATCACATACACGTGGGCATCCACTATCCAATGTTTCCAACACTACAACAACAAAGGTGGTATTTTTGGTCAACATTCTAACCGATTCATGTAGTGCAAATGAGTTTTTTGCAATTTCTTCTCTTCGGTCATGAAATCATAACGAAATGACTTCTAATGAGACTCTGTTGTCCGAATTAGTTTGTCTGAAGCTAAAGTTGTAATGTCTCGACTATGTTTAGTGGATTGCACAGGATTGGAAGTTTAAGGGTTGTTAGTATTTAATTTGAATATCATTGTATAAATATCATAGGCAATCATGCCCGAACATATGGATTGATAGGTTGATAAAAATATTAAGCAGAAACAGATTGAACTATGTTCAACATATATCTATGTACTCTGTTAATTATGGAATATAAAGGCTGGTTCATGTGCATTTCTTTGTTGCGTTCCTGGGCTTATAAGTGTTAGCGGACATGTTTTTGAGAGAAGGAAAGGCCCCCTTCATCTCAGAAGTAGCACCCTAGTTGTTTTATTTACATTGGTACATTAGGATTAATTATGATTTTGTTATTGGTAATCGATTCATTCAGTTCAATTCCTATAGACAATTTAATGGAACTCAGCAGTGAGGATTAATTAATTAATGTTGCAGTGTTATTTCATGCTTGAAGTCCAACTAATGCCCGTGAGAACAAGAGTTCATGCTTGATCGTTTGATGGTTTAATTGGTAATTCTCTAGACAAGGATTTTCAAGAGCCGCAGATTGATGCAATCAATGATTGCCATTTTTTTACTGATCAACAACTACCCATGATATATGTGCCTTGATCACATGTATTAGCTTTTGATTTTGTTTCTTTTGTTTCAAGTTAATGGTTTGAAATCTGACTAATAGAGTGGATCCAATAGAGTATTGTTCGATATAAAATCTATATCCAACTTGCAATTTGACCTTATGTCCATTGTCATATGAGCAACTAGATTGAATTTATTTCATATTTTATTGGAATTGTGTGTCTCTAAGATTTGTTTTGCATATATTTTTCCTAGTTCTTCGTAAGTCTACAAACCTGGCTTGATAATTAATGTACTGAATTATTGTTATATAATGCTCCCAACATGTTCCTAAGCATGTGGTTTTTAAGATGTACTCTTTCAAGATATCTTAGGAGCGATGATACAAGGATTCACATTTAACAATAGTATTATAAAAATGAAATGCATAACTAGGATCACATTTGGTAAGAGCTATGGAACTACTTCAATGAAGATGTATATAATGGTAAGGTTGAAGGAAATCAATTCTTAGAATAGATGCTAACAAAAATGAAAAAATTGATGTAAAATTAGAAGACACACTCTATCAAAGTGTGTTTTCTTTGTTCAACCTAACTAAAATCTTCAAAAAGGGGAATGCAATGACCCTCTAGATCATTATTCAAAGGAGAAATATAAGGCATATATTATGAAGCACAGGGTCTCATGGCGGTCTCTGCGGTAAGCTCTGTACAGTGGAAGTAGTTTGCAGGTATGAGGCTTATCATTTTCTGTGAACATAGGTTGGTATCACTTTTTAAAGGTAGGTATTATTGTTAGTGAACGTGGAAGAGAAGGAAGTCATGGTTATCCTTCTAGCTTAAAGCCAGCAGTCACGTCATCCTTTTCCCCTGTTTCCCACTCTTGTTTTTTTATCTCTGACAGGATGCTCTGGGTACTGGGTAGTAATTTGTCTTACTCTCTGAAGCTTCTGAGTGTCCAAGTGTCTTCCATTATGGATTCTGATGTCAATGCACTCATTAGAGCGACTAACAAAGTGCATTAGGAGGAGGAGGCATATTACTCCTCAGTAGATGAGAATTTATTAGTCAATAATCTACATGACCACCCTGGGGCTCATACTATCACTGACGTGAAGAGGGGATATCCTCTTTTATTCTCCCAGACTACTCGTGGCATCCAAAATATCTCTTTTCTCCCTTCTAGTTCTGGGTTAGAAACTGCAAAGCGGGTTTCTGGAGGTCCTCCAGCTGAAAACCAAGGGCATAATGTATAGGGTTCTCACAAACCTCTCTCGATGAATGATAGGATTGAGGCCTTAAAGGGTGTTGTATACCATAACAGAAGAATTTTTCTGAGGACTGGCCCTCCCTCTCGTTACACTAAAGTCTGGAAGCCAAAGAAGACAAAGCGTAGACTGGTCCTTGGTATGAACATAGGCCTGGAGGAGTCATGCTCCTTAACGCTTTGCACATTGGTAGGTAGAATAGCCTATAGATCTAGGTGTACTTCTTCTATGGAGGATTGGATGAAGTTCACTTGGTTTCCAGTCTTGGGTTACTGTCTAGAGGTATTTTACCTACCGAATGGTTGGCTTGGCTTTATGTTCAAAAGTCCTGAAGATACAGAGCATATCTTGAACACTTTTTGGAGTTATGACGGAGGAAGTATAATGCTTAAGAGATGGCGCTTAAGCTTCAACCCCTCATCTGAATACTTTAGCTTCAGACATGTTTGGGTTCTTCTTCCAATTTCCCCCCTACAACTATGGAACATGAAAGCGTTGGAAGCTATGGGGAACTCCTTAGGATGATTTCTAAAATTTGATGATTTTGACATCCTCTCTCCAAACAAGAAAATGGAAAAAATTCTCATAGAAATTGACATTCATGGGGGTCTCTGCGATTCATTGGATATTGAATGGTGAGGCTTGTTTTTCATTCAGCATTTGGACTATATGGGTTTTCCATTTCGATGCTCCCTTTGTTAGAAGACTGGTCACCTTCGAAGGGAATGTACTCAAGTCTTCATTTCCCTGTCAGATGAGGAGACTACTGAGGATACTCCGGCTCTTACTGTGACTCCTTTAGAGGAGTATGAACCTTCTACAATCTTCCAAGCTGCATATGATTCTGATGTTTCCCCTTCAGATGATTTTTCTTTCACAAGTATGTTAAGACTCTTTTGTCCAAAGTTTTTTTCGTCCTTGTCTCTATGGGAGCGTCAACACTTGAACTCCTCTCTTACGTCTCCTTTGCCATCTTTCTTTAGAGCATCCTCTGTCACATCCAATTTACCCCCTCATCTTGCAGTGTCTGACTCTCTTCCTTCTACAAAAGACCCCTGCGCCAAAAATCCCCCTAACCTCATCTCGGGCACCCACTCAAGGGATTCTCCTATTGTTTTTCCTCCTAACCCCCTTTTTAAATAAGTGACAGACTCTTTTCCTATAACAAAGGGTCTCGATGATGAACTGCTAGCAAATCCACCCCTGGACACTCTCTCTTTGGCCTCCCCGACTGCCCCTGGATACATTGAGTCTGATCTAAGCGACAGTGCTATAGACATTCTTTTAGCAGACATGGTTCCTTCTGGTCACCGCCTAAATAGTTATTTTCTACTTCCTACCTTTTTGGGTGCATCTTCGGTGGCCTGCAAGGTTAACAAGGTTTCATTCTCCGATCATCAAGGGTTACCGAGCTCTTCTAATGCTGACCCTACTTGGTCCATAGGTTTGGGTTTTGATGTTTCCCCTTTAAAAACTCGTAGTGCTCGAAAGAAGGCGGGAGCCACTACAATACCACAGCCTTCTCCATCCACTTCATCCGACATTGGGGTGCTTAGAGGTTTAAAATCCCTTGCCAGGACTAAGATATGATTTTTGTTTCCCTCAATATCAGAGGGGTGGGAGGTCCCCTGAAACAAAACTCCTTGAGAAGACTGTTGAGTACTATATCCCCTAGTGTTATTTTACTTTAGGAAACATCAGTTTCAGCGGAGAAAGCACGGTTTTTCATCCATAAGTTTAAACCAAATTGGATGTCATGCGCTGTGAGTGCAGTGGGGACATCTGGAGGGCTTCTTGCCTCTTGGGATCCAAATATTTTCTCTTTTGAACCTTTTCTAATTACGGGTGGTATACTCTTGACAGGTTATACAACTGAAGATAAAAAAGGGCTCATGTTTCTGAATGTCTATGGACCATGCCAAAATAGAAAGGATTTATGGGAATCGGTGGAGGCAACAGGGTTGATTTAAATCTCACTACTTCATCTTCGGAGACATGTGGGAAGAAGGCTACAAGTGATCCACTATCAGTTTAATTTAAATCATGTTTTCAAAGGCATTCTCTCATAGATGTGATCCCTAACAAGCCTCTGCCAACATGGAAAAATGATCGAGCTGGTGCCGAAAGTATCTCAAAGAGGTTGGATAGGTTCTATATTGCGGAGGAGATCCTTGTCTCTTCACAAAAGTATAGGTCATGGGTACAACTCCCCTTCATTTCATATCATGCTCCGATCTGTTTAGAACTTGTTTAGGGATTTCAAAAGGTTTCTTTCCCCTACAAATTCAATCCAGGACGGATTGCAGAAGAAGGTTTCACCAATGTGGTAGAGAACATTTCGCAGGACTCTAAATTGTCGAGCATCCAAGACGCTCAATTGAGACTCGTGGAAAATCTCACAAAGATAAAGAGCTGTGTAAAATTATGGGCAAAGAACAAACACATAAGAGACACTAGTGATCTTCAAGAGATAGATGAGGCTCTAGTAGTTAAATATGATCAGATGTTTAATGGAAATTCAAATGGTCACTGTGACCCATCAGTGATAAATCTGGAAAAGGATAGAAATAGACTACTTCTAGCAGATGAGGAACAGTGGCATTAGAAAAGTCGAGCAATATGGATAAAGAGCGACGACAAGAACATGAAAATTTTCCAGAATTTCGCAAGCTACAGATGGAATAAAAAATTTATTTGGGAGGTTCAGGATGATTTTGGATCGACCTACACGGGACAAAAAGAAATAAAGGAGGAAGCTTCAAAGTATTTTAAATCTTTCTACCATGACATTGGTCATACTTCAATCATAAGTCAATTAAACATGATCAGACTCTTCGAGGCTTTTGTTAGTGAGGAAGATAAAAAATCAATGGAACAATCTGTTACAAAGGAGGAACTATTATGCATTTTGAAAGCATTTGCAAAAGACAAGAGCCCTGGTCCAGATGGCTGGACATCAGAGTTCTTCCTCTCTTTCTTTGATCTGGTTGGACAAGACCTTTTAGACTGCATGGAGGACTCAAGGATCAAGGGGAAGGTGAAAAACGCGATAAATTCTACTTTCATCGCTCTGATACCAAAAGGCAATAAAACATTAGGCTTTATGGATTACAGACCGATAGCTCTTTGCAATTTGTGCTATAAACTCATTGCAAAGGTGATCGCCAATAGATTAAGACCAATTATGTCAAAATATTTATCAATGGAGCAATTGGGCTTCCTCAAAGGTAGACAAATCCTAGATGCCATCGGGACGGCTCTAGAATGTTTACATAACATCAAAAACAAGAAGTTGCAATCAATTATCCTGAAACTAGACTTGAAAAAAGCCTATGATTGCGCTGACTGGGACTATCTTCGATTACTACTGTTAAAGTGTGGTTTTGGTATCCAAACCACGAACTGGATAATGGTGTGTGTATCTTCCACAAACTATGTTGTATTAATAAATGGTGAACCCACAAATTTTTTTAGCTATAAAAAAGGTCTCCATCAGGGATGTCCATTGTCGCCCCTCCTTTTCATATTGATGATGGAAGGTCCTAGTATAGCACTAAACAAAGAAAAAGATGAAGGTTCTCTCTCAGGTATAAAAGTCTCAATAAATATTAATATACTTATGCTCCTCTTTGTAGACGACATTCTGATTCTATCAAAAGCTTCGCTATCCAAATGGAAGATTATTCAGGGCATTCTAAAGGACTTTTGCAAGGCGTATGGGATGA
Organism: Picea mariana; assembly: GCA_032191745.1. Classification (NCBI taxonomy): domain Eukaryota; kingdom Viridiplantae; phylum Streptophyta; class Pinopsida; order Pinales; family Pinaceae; genus Picea; species Picea mariana. The sequence continues at coordinate 115,795 of JASDQU010502101.1, read as the reverse complement.
TTATAAATGCTCAAAAATCTATTATTCTCCATTCAAATGTAAATAATGATTCTCTAAAAGTCATCATGGATGTTTTTTCTTTTTCTAGCAAAGATTTGGAACTTGGCTTTTACTATCTGGGTTATTTTCTTAAATTGGACAACTACAAAGCCTCGGACTAGTATTGGTTAATAGAAAAATTTGAGTCCAGGATAAACCATTGGGGAAACAAGATGTTAACTTTGGCCAGTCGTCTTGTGCTTCTTAAGGAAGTTCTTGAAATGCAATCGGTGTACTGGTTAGCTCTGGCTCATGTTCCGAATTCGATTCTGAATACCATCTGTAAGATTTGTTTTACTTTTCTGTGGTCATGTGGGAAAAAGAAGAAAAAATTTGATCTCTGTAATTGGATGGCGGTCTTGAAGCCAAAGTCTCACAGTGGTTGGGGCCTACGCAATATCATGTTGTTTAGTAGGACGATGGCAACAAAAACTATGTGGAGAGCATTAACAAAGACAGGGATTTGGAAAAATGTTCTAAAAGATAAATATTATCCACAATTCCCAATCTGGACCTAGCTTCGATCTATGGATCCTCTTCATCAAAAAGGCTCACAAACCTGGAAAACCTTATGCAATACCTTACCTATTATTTTGAGGTGGTTGGCTTGGAAACCGGGCATAGGCCATTCTATGATTTTGGGTCAAGACGTGATCCTGGGCATGGGACAGGGATCCTTTTTATATGAAGAGCTTATACATAGTTTAAATCTTAGAAGCATTTACTTCCTTTACCAAGCAACTTCCTAGAATTTTGGTGTTGGTATAGGAAAGAGGTGGCTTAGTAGCAAAGATCTGAATTTATCTCATAATCTTAGTGAGGAATGGAACCACTATAGAGCTCTTCTGGAAGAATTGGGTATCTCTCTTGACAACAAACCTGATGAATTGATCTCGACTGGAGGAGACAAGTCAGGTGTTATCACGTCGAAGAACATATATGTAGCCATGTCAAATTATCTTTGGGAAAATACTCAAGAAAGATGGCGAAAGAAGCTTTGGAAGTGGGATTGACCCCTGAAAATAAAATTATTCTCCTGGTTGTTAGCAACTGATAAAGTCCTTTCATGGAAAAATCTACAAAAGCGTCATTGGCAAGGCCCGGGCATCTGCATTCTGTGTAAATTTCATGGTGAGTCCACAAAACATATTTTTCTAACTTGTATTTTCTCCAGGTCTGTTTGGAGGGATCTAAAACAAGTGACGGCATTGGAGAGCGGCTGGAATGGTGCTACTTTTGTTGATTCCCTAAACTTATGGGCCAAACAAAATCGCAGCCTACCATCGTTGCCAGCTTATGCATGCTGGTACATTTGGGCGGAAAGGAACAAGGCCATCTTTGATGGAACGAGCCCTTCTATCAATCGGGTTGTATATCTCAC
>JASDQU010502101.1:101944-114051 GCA_032191745.1 Picea mariana | reverse complement strand
ATAATTTTTTAAGGAAACATCGCCCGAGACATTTTTCCATTTTCATAACAGCTGTGACTGCCTACCTACACTTTCCATGCACATTCCCCCCCAGCACATGAATGCTTGGCAGAAAATCAGAGCCGTTACAACAGAAAACGGGACTTTGACAGACACTTGTCCATCCAGATATCTGATCGACAAAATGAATCTCCATGGCAGGTTACAATGACTATGATGCAGCCAGATGTGCCCTTTTGTCTATTTTTGTAAGTGTCATGCAAAGAGTTTTGTAATGCAGAACAGTCAGTCCCCTAGTTTGTAGAGTTAGTAGTTAGAAGAATAGGGCAGCCCAAGTGACACTCTCTTTTATATATTTGATCTTTTCAATGTAAGCCAGGTTGGTTGGCAAAATTAGTATAGACGATAACTGTTGTACGTAATTTCGAGTTTTTGACCGAAACTTAATGCAAAAGTCATGTATTTTGATGAAAAGATTCTATTGTAGCAGTCGGATGTATTGTGCCTCTTTCTCTACATATGTGCTTCCTGTCATCTTTATTCATATATTTTTCTATATATTTTAGAACGAATTTTTGAACCCGTGGATTTGTTGCACAGTGCCCCTTGTTCGCGCCACTTAGAAAAAATGTTTTCTTCTTAAAGTTAACTCCGAATTCACCTGCAGCGGTGCTCCGAGTTACTTCCTGTGTTTTCTCCCCACCACACATTACGATTTTTCATTGAAGACGGTTTCTCGCTTAGCCTTATCCTCTCATTTTCAGTCACCGAGTCATTTGTTTCTGTCATTTCCTCAAGATCGACTCCATAGCCCAAAGTCTTACTTTATTGTGCCAATATAACCAAAACCCATTATTTCAAAGGTCTTGAAACTAGACACTGCTTTAAAATCCATATCCTGCACGATGAACACGCCCCCTCAAGAGAGCCCTCTCCAGATCCGAAAGGCTAGTTTCGAGTCTCAAAGTTGGTTGAAAAATTTACTTTCGTTGCCTGTTTATCAACAGAACAAATTTACGGAGTGCTAACACAACCCAAAACCAATATAGGTGGGCATCCTTTGATCCTTGAGAGACTGTGGCTGGCCACAATTGATGCTTTCATTAGTTGTAGGTCCAGAAATATGAAAATTACACATGGAACTAAGACCAAACAAATTACCCTATACCCCCTGCTAGACTATCTATTGAACTTGAATGCACACAATGGCTTGACAAAGACAACAATGATGACATTTTTCAGTCTATTATTACTATTGCACAAGCCATGAGCCTTAAGGAAAATATTGACGAGAATATGATTAATCATTGCATCACTAATCCATATTTCCCATAGTATTTTGGGGGGCAATCATCATCTCACATTAAAACTTCTAATGATTTTCTTCTTGAACAAAACTTTCAAGATAATTGCACTGAAGAGAAACTATCCTCTACCTTTTCATCAATATTTCTTGTACACTCAATTTTTGAATCTGATTATAATACTATTGAAATTTTTCCTAAGAAAATATTGAACATAATTTTTTCTTTAGACAGTGAACAGGAAGAAAAATTAAACCATATTTTGAGAAACTTTTATGATACCTTCGCATGGGAATATACCGACATGAAAGGAATTCACCCAGACACATGCATCCATCACATATATATTCAGAAAGATGTCACTCATGTTAGACAACCGTAGAGAAGAATGAATCCAACCTTGAGGGAGATAGTGAAAGCCGAACTACAAAAACTTTTGATTGTCGATTTTGTTTATCCCATCTTGGACAATAAATGGGTGTCGCCATTAGTGATTGTTCCTAAAATGAATGGGAAATGGTGGGTATGCATAGACTATAGGGAATTAAACAAGGCTACCCTAAAAGATCATTCCCCCCCACCTTTTATTCACCAAGTTTTGGACACACTAGCCGAAAAGAAATAATTTTATTTTCTGGACGAATTCACTAGATACAACCAGATCTGTATTGCTCCAGAAGACTAGGACAAGACAAATTTCATGTGTCTATGGGGGACATACGCCTACACGGTATTTCCCTTTGGTGTATGCAACGCATCAACCACATTTCAACGAGTGATGCTTGGTATTTTTTTCTAATTTATTACATGATTTTATGGAAATATATATGGATGAGTTTATTGTCGTAGGTGATACTTTTGAGGAAGCTTTGACTAACCTTGAAAAAGTTCTAAAAAGATGTAGAGAGACAAATCTTGCATTAAGTAATGAGAAATATTTTATGATAATGATTGGAGGAATCATATTAGGTCATCATGTGTCATCTACATGAATAAAGGTAGATCCAACTAAAATAGAAGTAATTGTCAACATTCTATCTCTAACTAATCAAAAGGGAGTCTGAAGATTCCTAGGTCATGCAGGCTATTATTGACAGTTTGTAGAAAATTTTACGAAGATAGCCCTTCCCTTATTCAAATTGCTTACAAAAGATGTTGAGTTATATTGGGACAATAAATGTCAACGTTCCTTTGACATACTCAAGGGAAATCTCTCCTCAACCCCAATGTTGAGAGGACTAAACCGGAACCTTCCATTCCATATCTCAACCAATGCATCATATTCAACCATAGGAGTTGTATTGGGTCAAAAGGAAAATCTCTTAACTTATGTTATTTATTTCATACGAAATAATTTAGTTCTCGTTGAATTAAATTACATTGTGACTGGAAAATAATTCCTTGCAGTGGTTTATGCAATTAATAAATTTAGGCACTACATCACAGGGTATGGAGTATTTATTCATATTGACCACTCTGCCATTTGGTACTTGATGAACAAACCTATTATGGATGACATAACCACCAAGTGGTTGTTGCTGCTACAAGAATTCGACATAACCATTATGGATTGGCTAGGTAAGGAAAATTAGGTAGCAGACTTCCTCTCTAGGCTTGATAATAAAGGTGAGAATATTCATGTTGATGACAATTTTCCAAATGAAAATTTATTTGCTATATCTATTAATTCACCATGGTTCCCAAACATAGCCAATTATCTTACGACAAGAAAATTTTCACCTCATTTCTCACCCAAGGAAAAGAGAGGGATTATCAAAATGAGTGCTCCATACTTTTGGATTAAAGGGGATCTCTTTTACATTGGTCTTGACATAATTATTCACATATGTGTGAGAGAAGATGAGATGTTTGGCATCCTAAAAGCATGCCATGATGAACCTTGTGGGGGGAACTTTGCAGATAAAAGGATAGCTTACAATATCCTCCATTCCAACTAATTTTGTCCTACTCTCTTTCAAGATGTCAAGAAGTATGTTCGGGGATGTGACAGTTGCCAAAGGATGGGTCATCCAGTTTAAGCAGATGAGATGTTGCTTTAGCCGCAAGTCCTTATAGGAAATTTTGAAAAATGGGCCTTGGACTTCGTAGGGCCGATCAACCCTTCATTCAAGAGTAGGAAGTACATTTTTGTCTACACCGATTATGTTACGAAATCGGTGGAAGAAAATGATTTATTCAGTGCAACAAAAAAATCAGTAGTGGATTTCCTATTTGAAGATATTTTTACTCGTTTTGGGTAACCCAGAGAAATTGTTACTGACTAGGGGACTCAATTTACATCTAAGTTGGTACATGCAATTACTCAAAAGCATCTCATTAAGCACATGAAACATTCCCCATATCACCCACAGGGCAATGGGCAAGTGGAGTTGACAAATGAGGTTTTGGAAGGAATTCTGACAAAGAATATCCAACTACACAATAAGGATTGGGTAGACAAACTTCTTGAAGCCTTATGGGATTACAAGAAAACATGGAGGAGTACTTCTAGTTTTTCCCCATATGAGTTAGCATATGGGAAACAAGTTCTTCTTCCCATAGAATTTCAGATCAAAACATTCTGAATGACAACATAATTGGGGATGGACCTGATCGAGGCATAGAAGGAACGAATTGTTCAACTCAATGAGTTGGAGGAAATGCATTAGGAAGATTCCAACACATCGATCTCATCCAATAGCAAAGGGAAAAGTGGCATGATAGTTTCAATAAGAAAAAGCAGTTCAAGGCAGGTGACTGGGAACTTTTGTTCGACTCTAGAATCAAGGACTTCAAGGAGAAGTTTAACACATGTTGGCTTGGATCCTACAATATTGAAGCTATCTTTGATAATAGATCTGTTAAGATTCAAACCATAGATTATGAGAAGGTCTCCTTCTTGGTTAATGGGCACATGCTCAAGTTATATCAAAAGCCCAAATATAAGGGGGAGTTTTTCAAAGATATCATGGAGCAAGTTGAATTGCAGATGGTAGGTGAGGGGGTTTCCCCAGAACCTTCCTCTTCTTAGTTCTCCCATTCTCAATAAAGCAAAAAATAAATAATAAAAAAACAAGCAATACAAAGTAAAGAGAAAATAATGCTCAGTTATGAAAACCAGGAATTCCGGCGCAGCTGGGCCAAAACCTTACTTGAAAACCAGGCTTATGGTTGATACGGTTCCCAAATAAAATTGTATCTTGTGATGGTTCATTTTTTAAATTCTTCAATCATTTTACGGTTCTCGTGTTGGATGATGGGAGATTCATTAAGGCCCTCCTTCCAACAATATCGACCCATCAACTTAAACTCCTTATCTGGGCTCTAAGGTTAGAGATTATGACAATGCCTTTGGATTTGTATGCCTTAATGAAAAATTCTCTCGTTGGCAGCAGTGGGGATGCATCAATGTCTCCTTACTGCCAAATCCTACAAGTTACTCGACTTCAACACATCCATTCATAATTGAAATGATGCATTGGAGTACCTTGATGCTCATTGACATTATTGGTGAGAAATCTCATGTTAGTTAATGACATTCATTAATGGCTGGTAATCCAACGATTCCCTTCCATGTTCGACTTTAGGAAGTTTATTCACATGGAAAGGAATGTACAAAAGTTGGTAAGGAAGAAAATTTTGTAATAGTTCAACCAGAGCAAGCCTGCAACATCCAGTCTTCAAATTTTTGTAGCAGTATTCATGTTCCTATTCCTGTTCTTGTTCACATTCTTGATCCAGTGTCATCTTCATTCCCAAAGTTATTTGTATACAATGGTTCTAATACTTACATATGCTATATCATTTCTGGTGATTGATGAAGGACATATGATCTCCATTATATCACAGGCACAATATGAAACCATGAGTACACCATGGATTGCTACCAAAATTATATACAAATCTACATTCTCCGGTAAGCAATCCATGATACAGAGTTTGCTTCTATAATCCAATCTAGAACAACTCCTTGCACCAGAATGCATAACTCAGAACTCTGATAAAAGGTATATTTCAACAAAGCTGATTCAATCAAAAAATAAGGCAATTCCATGTAATTGAATATTGGGTAAGTTATTAAAGGCTTATTTGTTCATTAAATTTGGAATTTTTTAATACTATGGCAACCTTTGAATCTAATTGCGCCAACTATGAACCTATCACCATGAACTGTCACACATGCATCGAATCAAGCACCTTTAGATTACTGAATTTGGAATCATTACATAATCCTCCACTGCGGGATGCTTGAATCACCATCATTTCAAAACCTGTTACACCGATCATTACTCTATGTGAACGATTAAATTGGTTTATGATGATTAAATTGTCATGATCACGATTTCCCATCAACTCTAATTTCGAACTCATTACCTATGTATCACGAAATTACCTCTTCTTATAGGATGATTTGAATACCAGCAACAAACTCTGCATCTCTTGCTGTGAGAAAGGATAAAGAGTGCACTTAGAATTGAACTAGATGGGGACGAGTTATTATAAGCATATCCAAAATGTAGGAAGAAAATAGAGAAGACATGTTGGCTACCTTTCTTCCTAAATTACAGCATGCACAACTCATAAGTTACCGGGGCGTTCACATTAGGGTTTGATGGAAGAAAGGTAGTCATTGGAGATTTGGAGCTCAAGGTCTCATAAGACTCTATTGCGTAGGAAATAGAGCCCCCTCGGGACGACAAATGATGGTTCAAGAGTAGGAAGATAGAGAAATCGAGTTGGGCTCTGTTCCTGAAGCCAACTAGAATGAAGACATAGTGGTCTAAAGGGACATCACAATATTTGTTGAAAAGGAGATATTGAAACCTATTGATCGTGCTACAAAAGTATATTACATGTGATGGCTATTTCAGCCTCACGTTCCTTTACCATATCAGGATCTTGTTTCATTTTAAGGGACAAAAGCTTAATCTGTCCTACCTTTTATGGAAGTCGTTGACCAAGATGGTATCCACAAAACGAAAAAATGTCTACACCAAAACGATGGAGTGAGACTTGCATCATCATGACCTTGTCAAGCTATTATTTTTGAAGGAGCTTATGAAGACAAATGACACTTGGGAGGATTTCATAGCCCGAAACTAGTTTGGGGAAGCTCAAGGGGAAGAAATGAAAGCTGAGCCTAAGGGAGCAAGGACAGAGCTTGAAGGGGATGAAGAGAATACTGAGGAGGCTAAACAAGAACATAAAGAAGCCAATGAACCTGAGGAAGAAAAAATTGAATCAGGTACGAATGAAGCCGACCCTAATTTTGAGGAAGGGGATGAAGAATTGCAGGTTATCTCGAGCTTAAAGAAGCCAAGAGCACCGAGACAAAAGGGAGTTTTAGTGACACCTACTCCACCAAGGATGACAAGGATTCGGGCCACCCGACTTGCTGGAGAATCAAGTCAACTTCAAGGAAAAATAGAGAAAGAGGTAATACTTGAAACCCCTCCTAAGAAAAAACGTTCAAAGACTCTCGGGGAAACAATGGTTGTATGTCAATAGTTTGAAGAACATAATGAATTGCACAGTGAACTTGAGATCGTGAAAATTGTTGGGGAGATCCAATCATGTAGTTTACCCACAAATGAAATCCTAGGGGAAAAGCTGACAAAGGAATTAATTGGTGTTGACAAATTAGCAGGAAAGGACAAGAGGATTGGTAGACTAAAGAGGAAAATCAAGGAAATGATAGTTGTATATGAGTTCATTAAAAGTAAAAATATATTGTTGAAAAATTCTAGTGTCAGCTTCCAAGAAGAAATTTCCCAGTTAAAGAAGGAAAGCAAGAGTTCACTAAAGAAGGCCCAACGATGGTATAGGAAAGCCCAGAAACTTCTCATGCATAATCAAAGACTCAAATACAGACTTGAAGGATTGGAGCTAGGGACTTCTGAGGTCAATGTATTTGCTCATGCGTTCATCCAGGGCTAACACAAGACTTATTGAAATATCGACAATTTTGGAAATCTTTTTTGAAGGGTGACTGAAGGTCCAATTTTGCACGAGGACATGCAACTCCTCAGGCGTGGGGGAGATGTAGGGTCCTTGTTTTGATGTGTTTTGGTACAGTCTACAAGACCTTCTCTTACTATTTACCTTTCCATTTTCCATCCTATTACCCTACAATGACATATCTTTTACCATTTTTCGTTCAAAACACATTTTTGATTCAAAGGTAATTATCTTAGCCTAAGTATTTCATTTTTTCCTTGTTCAATGAATGAAATGTGTTAATTACTCGATTTGATAAAATGAATGGATGATTTATGTAGTCTGTTGAATAATTCATGTAGTTACCTCTACAGTTGAGATATTTTCCACTCGTTCCAGTTGATTCGAAGATATATGTTCTATAGAGAATCATGTACATATGTGCATCCACTATCCAATTTGGGCAACACTACAACAAAAGAGGTGGTATTTCTGGTCAACGTTCTAACTGATTCCTGTAGTGCAAATGAGTTTGTTTCGATTTCATCTCTTTGGTCATGAAATCATACTGAAATGACTTGTTACAAGATTTTGTTGTCCAAATTGGTTTGTCCGAAGCTAAAGTTGTAATGTCCCGACTATGTTTAGTAGATTGCACGGGATTGGAAGTTTAAGAGGAGTTGGTATTTAATTCGAATATCATTGTTTAAATATCATAGGAAATCCTACCCGAACATATGGATTTATAGGTTGATAAAAAAATTAAGCAGAAGTAGACTGAACTCTATTCAACATATATCTATGTACTCTGTTAATTATGGAATATAAACACTGGTTCATGTGAATTTCTTTGTTGCGTTCATGGGCTTATGAGTGTTAGTGGGCATACTTCTGAGAGAAGGAAAGGCCCCCTTCATCTCAGAAGCAGTGTCCTAGTTGTTTTATTTACTTTGTTACATTAGGATTAATTGTAATTTTGTTATTGGTAATCGATTCATTCAGTGCAAGAGTTCTGTAGACAGTCTAATGGAACTCAACAGTGAGGATTAATTAATTAATGTTGCAGTTTTATTTCATTCTTGTAGTTGAGCTAATTCCTGTGAGAACAAGAGTTCATGCTTGATCATTTGATGGTTTAATTGGTAATTCTCTGGACAAGGATTTTCAAGAGCTGCAGATTTATGCAATCAATGATTGCCATTTTTCACTGATCAACAACTACCCATGATATATACCTTGATCACATGTATTCGCTTTTGATTTTGTTGCTTTTGTTTCAAGTTAATGGTTGTCAATCTAACTAACAGAGTGGATCCAGTAGAGTATTGTTGGGTATAAAATTCTATATCCAACCTGTAATTTGATCTTAGAATGTCCATTGCCTTTATTTTTTGTTTGTTAGTTTGTCTGTGACATGTGGGACTAACCTATGCTTAAGAAACCGCGACTCAGGGGCATCTAAGCCGTCAAAATTACTCGGGGATCGCACCCGGTATGAGCCACACCAACCCTTAACATCGCTGAATTTTTTGTCCCCGCAGGTTTCAAACCGATGACTTTCACATCACGGAGTGCCTTAACAGCGCACTCTGTCACCGACTGTCCTACACCTCGGGGACAACTTACAATGTCCACTGTCAGATGAGCAACTAGATTGAATTTATTTCAGATTTTATTGGAATTGTGTGTCTCTAAGATTTGTTCTATATATATTTTTTGTGGTGCTTCATAAGTCTACAAACTTGGCTTGATAATTAATGTATCAAATTACTATTATATAATTTGACCAACATGTTCCTAAGCATGTGGTTCATCATAATAATAATAATAATAATAATAATAATAATAATAATAATGTATTTGTATAGTAAGCACACATGGCATCTTTCCCTAGTGATTAGTTGGGGAGGTCATAGGTTCAATTCTCTTAATCCCCTTGGAATTAGGCCCCATAATCAGGGTGAACAGTTTATCCCGTTCACTATCCATAAATCATACAAAAATAGTCAAAGAATTTTCCACCAGGATTTCATTAAAAAAGAAAAAGTATTCAGCAGTTGTTACTGTAACTGTTATTTCTAAATTCTGCAGTGGTCACTGTAAGTGTTATTTCTAATTCCAATTTCAGTTGTCGGATTATTATTACTGTCGGGATGGATGATTCCAATTTCCCATCACTCCAAATGTTCAGATAGTGAAAGAGTAATAAAAATTTGAGTTTTGTTGCCGGGAAATGAATGCGAAGCAACAAGATACAATTTTCCGTTGCCGGGATTTGAACCCGGGTCGCCTGGGTGAAAACCAGGTATCCTAACCGGACTAGACGACAACGGAGATGACATTTATATCCTGAGGTCTTTATTACTAACTATAGCAAGTGATAAAAAGTGGCATGTATCGTTTAGTTTCCTTTTATCTCCGTTTTTTCCATCTACCATCAGAGTGGCGTAGCGGAAGCGTCCTGGACCCATAACCCACAGGTCCCACGATCGAAACCTGGCTCTGTTATGAATCTCTCCATCAGATGTGGCTTCTACTTTTGGATTTGAAGACATACTTCAAACCTTGTGAGTGTATGATTTATCCCTGAATCGCTTTGCTTCTTGACAATTTTGGATTTGGAAAATTATCACAGATAATGATCAAAGATTGTCGGATGGGTAAAAGTGATGAAAAGGTCCTACCGGGATTCGAACCCAAGTCGTTGGATTCAAAGTCCTTGGCAAATAATTAAGTCGTAGGCTAAAGATTGTCCGTTGGGTAAAAGTAATAAGAAGGTCCTACTAGGACTTGAAGCCAGGTCGCTGGATTCAAAGTCAAGAGTGCTAATCACTACACCATAGAACCAATACATAAATATAACAATCCACAGGTCACAGGCTCGAAACTTGGCTCTGATATGAATTTCTCTATCAGATGTGGCTTCTATTTTGGATTTGAAGAGATCTCAGGTATGTTTGTCTTTGTTGTTGGTATGTGCATATAATAAGTTATAATCACACGACCCAGCTGCTTTCTTTTGAGGTTTATAGGAGGATTGAACTGTCGGATGTTGCCACGGCCTTGGTGCTTGCTAATCTTAGGATTCTCTTTTGTTACATTTCCCCAAATTTGTTGTCTGAGTGCACAGAGTTACCACAATCCACAGAACAATAACTGCAGGTTTTTTCTCTTCCTCTTCATGACGATTGAGTGGTATCAAGTAGCTAATAACCTTTTATTCTATTCAGAAACTTCTCTAGAAAATACATACTCTATTAAAAAATGCTAACACAATTTTCAAATGTGTAGATTTCCTCGACAAAAATACTATCTTCCAAAATATAAGATGTGGCTGCTAGGATTCGAGCCCAGGTCTCCACGGCCACAACGTGGAATTCTTACCACTAAACTACAACCATAGATGAAATTACTAAAAAACTTATTATAGTTGGAGACAACAAAAACTAAGGATTCCATTTTATCATTCTATTGAAATATATTCATACAAATTTTGATTTGAGCTGGAATAGCTCAGTTGGTTAGAACATGTAGCTGTTAACCACAAGGTCGGAGGTTCAAGCCCTCCTTCTAGTGTTTTGATATCCAAAGCAACACTATCGTAAACTACAAGTAAAATGGAAATTGCCTTACCTACCAGTCCATAGACCGTTGATCACACTTGCTTTTGTTCAACTTCATTTCCTTCTTAGGGTCGTTTTTATGAGATTCTATTGATTTGTCCACCACTTGTAAGTGCATATCAACTTATTTCCTCTTGTGTTTGCTCCAAAGTTGGTGCATGAATCCTCAGTTTCCTAGTAAGAGGATTGGTTTCCATGGCCCTTCTCCAAATCCACGCTTCCACTTTGACTAAGAAACAAAGAGTGAGGAAGATGAAGATGGAAGTTTCATTGAAATCTCACAGCTATGATTTTTGAATAACATATCAATCTCTTGCATTTGGGTTTGAATAGTGTAGTAATTTTTGTTCTTAATGGACGTTAATCATCATCATTATAATTTCCAATACTTCTCTTTCAATTGTCATATAGTTCTAAGTAGATGACAACTTTCTACTAATAAACACAATCAAATGATCAATAAGCGTTTCTCTAGATTGCATGTTTCATTGGCCAATTGTTGGACCTAAAGCATTAATACACATACATGAAATGGTTTGTCCCAATATAGAACCTTAGCATCACTATGTTTATAAACCTATCTTTCGACAACTCGAAGATGTCTTAACATTCTTGTGTCCAAAACAAACATAGTTTCTTTCTTCAACACTTCCATAGACAAGGTTAAATTGTGGAAAACTTTATATACTACCCTACCTTGACAAGGTTAAATTATAATGATAATAATGATTTAATGAATTTGAAATTGTAATGGAAATCAATACTTATATAAAATTTACTTAGTTGGATCTGATTAATTTGAAATTGTAATGAAAATTAATATTTATATTTCTTGAAATGTAATTATAAAATAATATTTTTTAAAGTGTATTTATTAAATAATATTATATTTATTGAGTCATTAGCTCTTTGACTCTTTTTACTGAATCTGCGTGGCTCTATTCTCATTGCCATAGTCGAATTCAAAGTCGCTCCATACATCCATTATCTGGGCTCACATATGTAATAAACAAAAATATCAAAGTTCAATTGCAATGTTAGCAATAAAATTTTAGTTATTAAAAATCAAAATTGTTAAAACTCACGAGGATGCTTTTTGTTTTTATTCTATTATCATTATTTTTAATTCTCATAAATAAGAACTATTATTATTTTCACTTCTCAGAACTGAAGGAAACGAGATGCTTTGAAAATAAAACTTTTGACATTTTGCAGTAGATTTAATAATAAAAGAAAAACAAAC
>JASDQU010502101.1:70718-91160 GCA_032191745.1 Picea mariana | reverse complement strand
TTGTCCTATATAACTGTCCAAATTTTCTCTTCGGAGGGATTTTACAGATGGAAGTGTATCCATAAAATGGTTCAGTATCAAGATTGTCCTTTGGGAAATCAAGAAGCGTCAGTTCTACAAGAACGTCAAAGATGGTCGGAAGCGGTTGTATTTGTGCTGTATGAAGTGGTAGCTCAAAGATGATGGGAGAGAAAGAGCGTGTCTATGAATTCAGAGATGGGTGTAACTGCGTATGAGGACCAGTGAGACAGATATGACAAAAATTGTGTAGTAACTTTTTGTTATGTTGTGTAATGTAATCATTAAGGGAGGGTGTTAGAATTAATGATTAATTTAGGGGTTGGTTGAAGATTTATAGGAGGTTGTTGAGATATTCTCTCAACCTCTCCCTCCATAAGTGGAATCAGTTGGATCTGAATCCAACTATATATATGTGTACTGTGTTGTGTTTAAGATAAGATAATATATCTGTTTGTGTGTAATTTTCGTGTTATGGTTGCTTTCTTAAATTCTGTCAGCGACCCGGGTTCAAATCCCGGCAACGGAAAAATGTATCTTATTGCTTCGCATTCATTTTCCGGCAACAAAACTCAACTTTTTATTACTCTTTCGCTTTCTGAACATTTGGAGTGATGGGAATCATCCATCCCAACAGTAATAATAATCCAAGAACTAAAATTAGAATTAGAAATTACAGTAACAACTGCAGAATTTAGACAAGATAAAATCAATTAATAGTATTGGATTGTTTTATTTTTATTTTTTTAAGAAAATTTTGGTGGAAAATTCTTTGAATACTTCTGCATAATTTATGGATAGTAAATTGGGTAAACAGTCTACCCTGATTATATGATCTAACTTAAAGTGGAGGCACCGAGGAAACGACTCGCTAAGAGGCACTTTTGAGGGTATCAAACCACAAATGGGTTTTCTAGTTGTTGGGCAGTCTATTCAGCATTCAACTTTTTTTCACTTCAATTCCTTCTGCAACGTGGTTCTATCCTTATATTGGAATAAGTCATTCACATAAGTAGTTCTATCTTTATAATTGACGAGCTTAGTGAACTCCAACGTTTCATATAGAATTTCAAATTTATTTTTATGATTTAGCATATCATATATTATTTTCAAATATTTATTCCAATCAATTGTTTGGTGTTGCTGTGAAATTGTAGTAGACAAAGGAATTGAAATTTATTATTTCAAAAAAACTCCATACTCATTAATTTGAATGAGGAATAGTCGCACTGACATTTGAGACTTCACAATGCACATGCATACTGAAGTTTTTTATAATATATAAAAATAGAAAAAAAAAATTCCAAACAAGCTCTATACTCATTGGTTTTTAAATTAATGTGGAACTTTTACATGACATTTTCAGGACTTCACATGCATAATGAGGTTTTATAATATATAAAAATATTATGAGAATTATCCTCCCAATAAAACCCCTTGAAAATACCATTATATTATCCGTCTCTAGTTCATAAGTATTTCAAATTATATTTGTAATAAACAAGGACATGGAATAGTGGCTTCATAGGTGGCATTCATTATAAAATAAAAAACAATTTTTGAAAATAAAATTCAAATAACGAGTCAATTAGATCTATAAACTTATACTTATATAAACTTACATTCACAAATAATAATTCTAATGTGTCTTAATCTTCCACTTCAATTTTAATATATTTAATTGCATGGCTATTTATATAGACTTTTACTTCAATTTTAATATATTTAATTGTATGGTTATTAATATAGACTTCCACTTACCCTGGATGGGGTGCCACGAATTTTAGGGCGGCCATGTAGCTAATCATAGACCTCAATCATTAATATGGTAGGTCGGCTCCCTTCCCCTCACCATTAAATGGAAGAAAGCCATAACTGCATGTCAAGCAACAAAGGACAGTTTCCTCGCGCGAGTAAAATGGTGGTCATGAGATATAGTGGACGGGGGAAGTTTGATGCTGCGGTTATGTCGAACCTTTGCGTTATTATCCTACGAAACGGAAATTGGAGCCATTTCACCTTGGCGCTCCACCAGCTCGGTAGTTCTGAGCACTGGTGCAACTACAAGAGGGCTCCCATCACTCTCACCTTGCTCATTGGCACCCTCCCTTGCTCCTCTATGCCGAGGGAAAGAAGCAGGTCACGTCGCGGCCTTGCCTGACACAGTTTCGCTGCTAGACAAAGGAGGTTGCAACGGCTAGAGCGAGCCTTGTCCATAGCTCGCACTCAATGAAGGGAGAAGGCCAAGACACCGCCGATGGCATATGTGGAGGAGGTGATTCCATATGAACCAATCCAGTGTCCTCTGGAATCCCTCCTCTTCATTGTTCCAGAGAATTGACAACCCCCCAGCCAATTCCCAACAGACACTAGTGCTCCAGGCACATTCCATCCTGAGTTGGAGGCCAAGGAAGAAAATACTTGCATAATTAAGGAGGAATTCCTCCACCTCGACCCCGAGGACACCACTCATTTCAAATATTTAGGCGAGGCGACGTCATCGGAGGAGCACGGGAAAGAGGAGAGGCTCGAGACAACGAAGGACAAGGATGTGGCACAGGAGGATTCAGACAAGGCAGCAATAGTCTGTGGTTTGGAGGTGGAGGGTGGCCCAGTCCTGGCGCCACCACCACTCACGACAATCCTGGATTTTAGCTAGGAACCACCACCCTTCTTTTATCCAGAGCAATTAGCGCTCGTGTTTGAGCTCAGAAGCCATATGGACGACCAAATTCACCATGACACCCTTATGCATCAGAGAATTGATATGTTGTACAAGGCTTACTTGAATGCACCAACATCCCAGAGGTGTATGACCTGTGCCAGGCCGTTTGTGCTCCAGCCTAGGAACAACCCCCTCAGTGGTGACCCGAGCGACGCAACTTCAGGTGCAAATGGGTAACTCAATTGCTTGGCCTTCAGTTCGGCTCCTTGGGTTGTTACAAAGTAGTGTTACTTTCATGTTCATGTCCATGTTTTACAGTTTGACTCTTAATTTCCAGTTCAATTTTCATGGTTGCTTAGCACAATGGAGCACAGACTCAAATCCGCCACCTACCATGGCAGATTGTGTTTATTAGTAGAAAGTTGTCATCTACTTAGAACTATATGACAATTGAAAGAGAAGTATTGGAAATTATAATGATGATGATTAACGTCCATTAAGAACAAAAATTACTACGCTATTCAAACCCAAATGCAGGAGATTGATATTCTATTCAAAAATCATAGCTGTGGGATTTCAGTGAAACTTCCATCTTCATCTTCCTCACTCTTCATTTCTTAGTCAAAGTGGAAGTGTGGGTTTGGAGAAGGGCCATGGAAACCAATCTTCTTACTAGGAAACTGAGGATTCATGCGCCAACTTTGGAGCAAACACAAGAGGAAATAGGTTGAGATGCGCTTACAAGTGGTGGACAAATCAATAGAATCTCATAAAAACGACCCTAAGAAGGAAATGAAGTTGAACAAAAGCAAGTGTGATCAACGGTCTACAGACTGGTAGGTAAGGTAGTTTCCATTTTACTTGTAGTTTATGATAGTGTTGCTTTGGATATCAAAACACTAGAAGGAGGGCTTGAACCTCCGACCTTGTGGTTAACAGCCACGCGTTCTAATCAACTGAGCTATTCCAACTCAAATCAAGATTTGTATGAATATATTTCAATAGAATGATAAAATGGAATCCTTAGTTTTTGTTGTCTCCAACTATAATATGTTTTTTAGTAATTTCATCTGTGGCTATAGTTTAGTGGTGAGAATTCCATGTTGTGGCCGTGGAGACCTGGGCATGAATCCTAACAACCACATCTTATATTTTGGAAGATAGTATTTTTGTGGGGCAAATCTACACATTTGAAAATTGTGTTAGCATTTCTGAATAGAGTATGTATTTTCCAGGGAAGTTTCTGAATAGAATAAAAGTTTATTAGCTACTTAATACCGCTCAATCGTCATGAAGAGGAAGAGAAAAAACCTGCAGTTATTGTTCTGTGGATTGTGGTAACTCTGTGCACTCAGACAACAAATTTGGGGAAATGTAACAAAAGAGAATCCTAAGATTAGCAAGCACCAAGGCCGTGGCAACATCCGACAGTTCAATCCTCCTATAAACCTCAAAAGCAAGCAGTTGGGCCGTGTGATTATAACTTATTATATGCACATACCAAAAACAAAGACAAACATACCTGAGATCTCTTCAAATCCAAAATAGAAGCCACATCTGATAGAGAAATTCATATCAGAGCCAGTTTTAGAGCCTATGACCTGTGGATTGTTGTATTTATGTATTGGTTCTATGGTGTAGTGGTTAGCACTCTTGACTTTGAATCCAATGACCTGGCTTCGAGTCCTAGTAGGACCTTCTTATTACTTTTACCTAACGAACAATCTTTAGCCTACGACTTGATTATTTGCCAAGGACTTTCAATCCAACGACTTGGGTTCGAATCCCGGTAGGACCTTCTCATTACTTTTACCCAACCGACAATCCTTAGCCTACGGCTTGATTATTTTCCAAGGACTTTGAATCCAGTGACCTAGGTTCAAATCCCGGTAGGACCTTTTCATTACTTTTACCCATCCAACAATCTTTGATCATTATTTGTGATAATTTGCCAAATCCAAAATTGTCAAAAAGCAAAGTGATTCAGGGATAAATCATCCACTCACAAGGTTTGAAGTATGTCTTCACATCCAAAAGTAGAAGCCACATATGATGAAGAAATTCATATCAAAGCCAGGTTTCGATCATGGGACCTGTGGGTTATGGGCCCACCACGCTTCTGCTACACCACTCTGATGGCAGATGGAAAAAAACCGAGACAAAAGGAAACTAAACGGTACATACCACTTTTTATCACTTGCTATAGTTAGTAATAGATACCTCAAGATATAAATGGCATCTCCGTTGTCGTCTAGTCCGGTTAGGATACCTGGTTTTCATCCAGGCGACCCCAGTTCAAATCCCGGCAATGAAAAATTGTATCTTGTTGCTTCGCATTCATTTCCCGGCAACAAAACTCAAATTTTTATTACTCTTTCGCTATCTGAACATTTGGAGTGATGGGAAATTGGAATCATCCATCCTGATGGTAATAATAATCCGAGAACTGAAATTGGAATTAGAAATAACAGTTACAGTAACCACTGCAGAATTTAGAAATAACAGTTACAGTAACAACTACAAAATTTAGAAATAAAAACATAACAGAATTTAGAAATAACAGTTACAATAACAACTTAACAGTTACAGTAACAACTGCAGAATATTTTAACAGTTACAGTAACAACTGCAAAATTTAAAAATAACAATTACAGTAACAACATAACAGTTACAGTAACAACTGCAGAATATTTTTTCTTTTTTAAGGAAATCCTAGTGGAAAATTCTTTGAGTATTTTTGTATGATTTATGGATAGTAAACGGGTAAACTGTCCACCCTGATTATGGGGCCTAACTCCAAGGGGATTAAGAGAATCGAACCTATGACCTCCCCAACTAATCACTAGGGAAAGATGCCAGGTGTGCTTACTATACAAATACATTATTATTATTATTATTATTATTATTATTATTATGAACCACATGCTTAGGAACATGTTGGACAAATTATATAATAGTAATTCGATACATTAATTATCAAGCCAGGTTTGTAGACTTACGAAGCACTAGAAAAAATATATACAGAACAAATATTAGAGATACACAATTCCAATAAAATCTGAAATAAATTCAATCTAGTTGCTCATCTGATAGTGGACATTGTATGTTGTCCTCGAGGTGTAGGACATTTAGTGATGGAATGTGCTGTTAAGGAACTCCATGATGTGAAAGTCACCGGTTTGAAACCTGCGGGGACAAAAAATACAGTCATGTTAAGGGTTGATGTGGCTCAAGCCGAATGTGATCCCCTGGTGATTTTGACGGCTTAGATGTCCCTGAGTCGCGGTTTCTTAAGCACAGGTTAGTTCCACATGTCACAGACAAACTAACAAACAAAAAAAAAGACAATGGGCATTCTAAGATCAAATTACAGGTTGGATATAGAATTTTATACCCAACAATACTCTATTGGATCCACTCTGTTAGTTAGATTGACAACCATTAACTTGAAACAAAAGCAACAAAATCAAAAGCGAATACATGTGATCAAGGTATATATCATGGGTAGTTGTTGATCAGTAAAAAATGGCAATCATTGATTGCATGAATCTACAGCTCTTGAAAATCCTTGTCCAGAGAATTACCAATTAAACCATCAAATGATCAAGCATGAAATCTTGTTCTCATAGGAATTAGCTCGACTATAAGCATGAAATAAAACTGCAACATTAATTAATTAATCCTCATTGTTGAGTTCCATTAAACTGTCTACAGGACTCTTAAACTGAATGAATCGATTACCAATAACAAAATTACAATTAATCCTAATGTAAAAAAGTAAATAAAACAACTAGGACACAACTTCTAAGATGAAGGGGGCCTTTCCTTCTCTCAGAAGTATGCCCACTAACACTTATAAGCCCAAGAACGCAACAAAGAAATGCACATGAACCAGTCTTTATATTCCATAATTAACAGAGTACATATATATATGTTGAACAAAGTTCAATCTACTTCTGCTTAATTGTTTTATCAACCTATCAATCCATATGTTCGGGCATGATTTCCTATGATATTTAAACAATGATATTCGAATTAAATACTAACAACTCTTAAACTTCCAATCCCGTGCAATCCACTAAACATAGTCGAGACATTACAACTTTAGCTTCGAACAAACCAATTTGGACAACAAAATCTTGTAACAAGTCATTTCATTACGATTTCATGACAGAAGAGATGAAATCGCAACAAACTCATTTGCACTACAGGAATCGGTTAGAATATTGACCAGAAATACCACCTCTTTTGTTGTAGTGTTGGCCAAATTGGATAGTGGATGCACATGTCTACATGATTCTCTATAGAACACATATCTTTGAATCAGCTGGAACGAGAGGCAAATATCTCAACTATAGAGGTAACGACATGATTTATTCAACAGACTACATAAATCATCCATTCATTTCATCAACTTGAGTAATTAACACATTTCATTCATTAAACAAGGAAAAAATGAAATACTTAGGCTAAGATAATTACCTTTGAATAAAAAATGTGTTTTGAACGAAAAATGGTAAAATATATGTCATTGTAGGGTAATAGGATGGAAAATGGAAAGGTAAATAGTAAGACAAGGTCATGTAGACTATACCAAAACACATCAAAACAAGGACCCTACATCTCCCCCACACCTGAGGAGTTGCATGTCCTCATGCAAAATTGGACCTTCAATCACCCTTCAAAAAAGATTTCCAAAATTATCGATATTTCAATAAATCTTGTGTTAGCCCTAGATGAATGCATGAGAAAATACATTGACCTCATAAGTCCCTAGCTCCAATCCTTCAAGTCTGTATTTGAGCCTTTGATTCTGCATGAGAAGTTTCTTGGCCTGCCTATACCATCGTTGGGCCTTCTTTAGTGAACTCTTGTTTTCCTTCTTTAACTGGGAAATTTCTTCTTGGAATCTGACATTAGAATTTTTCAACAATATATTTTTACTTTTAATGAACTCATATACAACTATCATTTCCTTGATTTTTCTCTTTAGTCTACCAATCCTCTTGTTCTTTCCTGCTAATTTGTCAACACCAATTAATTCCTTTGTCATCTTTTCCCCTAGGATTTCATTTGTGGGTAAACTACATGATTGGATCTCCTCAACAATTTTCACGATCTCAAGGTCACCGCGCAATTCATTATGTTCTTCAAACTATTGACATACAACCATTGTTTCCCCAAGAGTCTTTGAACGTTTTTTCTTAGGAGGGGTTTTGAGTATTACCTCTTTCTCTGTTGTTTCCTGAAGTTAACTTGATTCTCTAGCAAGTCGGTTGGCCCGACTCCTTGTCATCCTTGGTGGAGTAGGTGTCACTGAAACTCCCTTTTGTCTTGGTGCTCTTGGCTTCTTTAAGCTCGAGATAACCTGCAATTCTTCATCCCCTTCCTCAAAATTAGGGTTGGCTTCATTCATACCTAATTCCATTTTTGCTTCCTCAGGTTCATTGGATTCTTTATGTTCTTGTTTGGCCTCCTCAGAATTCTCTTCATCCCCTTCAAGCTCCGTCCCTGCTCCCTCAGGCTCAGGTTTCGTTTCTTCCCCTTGAGCTTCCCCAAACTGGTTTCGGGCTATGAAATCCTCCCAAGTGTCATTTTTCTTCATAAGATCCTTCAAAAATAATAGTTTGACAAGGTCGTGATGATGCAAGTCTCACTCCATCGTTTTGGTGTAGACATTTATTTGTGTCGTGGCTACCATCTTTTTCAACGACTTCCCTAAAAAGTAGGGCAGATTAAGCCTTTGTCCCTTAAAATGAAACAAGATCCTGATATGGTAAAGGAATGTGAGGCTGAAATGGCCATCACATGTAATATACTTTTGTAGCACGATCAATAGGTTTCAATATCTCCTTTTCAACAAATATTGTGATGTCCCTTTAGACCACTATGTCTTCATTCTAGTTGGCTTCAGGAATAGAGCCCAACTCAATTTCTCTATCTGCCTACTCTTGAACCATCATTCGTTGTCCCGAGGGAGCTCTATTTCCTATGCAATAGAGTCTTATGAGACCTTGAGATCCAAATCTCCAATGACTACCTTTCTTCCATCAAACCCTAATGTGAACACCTCAGTAACTTATGAGTTGTGCCTGGTGTAATTTAGGAAGAAAGGTAGCCAACATGTCTTCTCTATTCTCTTCCTACATTTTGGATATGGTTATAATAGCTCATCCCCATCTAGTTCAATTCTAAGTGCACTCTTTATCCTTTCTCACAACAAGAGATGCAGGGTTTGTTGATGGTATTCAAATCATCCTATAAGAAGAGGTTATTTCATGATACATAAGCAATGAGTTTGAAATCAGAGTTGATGGGAAATCGTGATCATGATGATTTAATCATCATAAACCAATTTAGTCGTTCACATAGAGTAATGATCGGTGTAGCATGTTTTGAAATGATGGTGATTCACGCATCCCGCAGTGGAGGATTATGTAATGATTCCAAATTGAGTAATCGAAAGGTGGTCGATTTGATGCATGTGTGATAGTTCAGGGTGATAGGTTCATAGTTGGCGCAATTAGATGCAAAGGTTGCCATAGTATTAAAAATTTCCAAATTTAATGAACAAATAAGCCTTTAATAACTTACCCAAGCTTCAATTACATGGAATTACCTTATTTTTTGATTGAATCAGCTTTGTTGAAACATACCTTTTTATCAAAGTTCTGAGTTATGCATTCTGGTGCAAGGAGTTGTTCTAGATTGGATTATAGAAGCAAACTCTGTATCATGGATTGCTTACCGAAGAATGTAGATTTGTATATAATTTTGGTAGCAATCCATGGTGTACTCATGGTTTCATATTGTGCCTGTGATAGAATGGAGATCATATGTCCTTCATCAATCACCATAAATGATATAGCATATGTAAGTATTATAACCATTGTATACGAATAAGTCTGGGAATGAAGATGATACTGGATCAAGAACGTGAACAAGAACAAGAATAGGAACATGAATACTACCACAAAAATTTGAAGACTAGATGTTGCAGGCTTGCTCTGGTTGAACTGTTACAAAATTTTCTTCTTTACCCACTTTTGTACATTCCTTTCCATGTGAATAAACTTCCTAAAGTCGAACATGGAAGGGAATTGTTGGATTACTAGACATTAATGAATGTCACTAACTAACATGAGATTTCTCACCAATAATGTCAATGAGCATCAAGGTAGTCCAATGCATCATTTCAATTATGAATGAATGTGTTGAAGTCGAGTAACTTGTAGGATTTGGCAGTCAGGCAGCATTGATGCATCCCCATTGCTGCCAACGAGAGAATTTTTCATTAAGGCATACAAATCCCAAGGCATTGTCATAATCTCTAACCTCGGAGCCCAGATAAGGAGTTTAAGTTGATGGGTTGATATTGTTGGAAGGAGGGCCTTAATGAATCCCCCATCATCCAACACGAGAACCATAAAATGATTGAAGAATTTAAAAAATGAACCATCACAGGATACAATTTTATTTGGGAAACTTACCAACCATAAGCCTGGTTTTCAAGTAAGGTTTTGGCCCAACTGCGCCGGAATTCCTGGTTTTCATAACTGAGCATTATTTTCTCTTTACTTTGTATTGCTTGTTTTTTTATTATTTATTTTTTGTTTTATTGAGAATGGGAGAACTAAGAAGAGGAAGGTTCTGGGGAAACCCCCTCACCTACCATTGCTAATTCAATTTGCTCCATGATATCTTTGCAAAACTCCCCCTTATATTTGGGCTTTTGATATAACTTGAGCATGTGCCCACTAACCAAGAAGGATACCTTCTCATAATCTATGGTTTGAATCTTAACATATCTATTATCAAAGATAGATTCAATATCATAGGATCCAAGCCAACATGTGTTAAACTTCCCCTTGAAGTCCTTGATTCTAGAGTCGAACAAAAGTTCCCAGTCACCTGCCTTGAACTGGTTTTTCTTATCGAACCTATCATGCCACTTTTCCCTTTGCTATTGGTTGAGATAGGTGTGTTGGAATCTTCCTAATGCATTTCATCCAACTCATTGAGTTGAACAATTTGTTCCTTCTATGCCTCGATCAGGTCCATCCCCAATTATGTTGTCATTCATAATGTTTTGATCTGAAATTCTATGGTAAGAAGAACTTGTTTCCCATATGCTAACTCATATGGGGAAAAACTAGAAGTACTCCTCCATGTTTTCTTGTAATCCCATAAGGATTCAAGAAGTTTGTCTACCCAATCCTTATTGTATAGTTGGATATTCTTTGTCAAAATTCCTTCCAAAACCTCATTTGTCAACTCCACCTACCCATTGCCCTGTGGGTGATATGGGGAATGTTTCATGTGCTTAATGAGATACTTTTGAATAATTGCATGTACCAACTTAAATGTAAATTGAGTCCCCTAGTCAGTAACAATTTCTCTAGGTACCCCAAAA
Source organism: Picea mariana (assembly GCA_032191745.1). Classification (NCBI taxonomy): domain Eukaryota; kingdom Viridiplantae; phylum Streptophyta; class Pinopsida; order Pinales; family Pinaceae; genus Picea; species Picea mariana. The sequence continues at coordinate 80,064 of JASDQU010502101.1, read as the reverse complement.
CGAGTAAAAATATCTTCAAATAGGAAATCCACTACTGATTTTTTTGTTGCTCTGAATAAATCATTTGATTTCACCCATTTCGTAACATAATCAGTGTAGACTAAAATGTACTTCCTACTCTTGAATGGAGGGTTGATCGGCCCTAAGAAGTCCAAGGCCCATTTTTCAAAATTTCCTATAAGGACTTGCGGCTAAAGCAACATCTCATCTGCTTAAATTGGATGACCCATCCTTTGGCAACTGTCACATCCTCGGACATACTTCTTGACATCTCGAAAGAGAGTAGGACAAAAGTAGTTGGAGTGGAGGATCTTATAAGCTATCCTTCTATCTACAAAGTTCCCCCCTCAATGTTCATCGTGGCATGCTTTTAGGATGTCAAACATCTCATCTTCTCTCACACATATTTGAATAATTATGTCAAGACCAATGTAAAAGAGATCCCCTTTAATCCAAAAGTATGGAGCACTCATTTTGATAATCCCTCTCTTTTCCTTGGGTGAGAAATGAGGTGAAAGTTTTCTTGTAGTAAGATAATTGGCCATGTCTGGGAACCATGGTGAATTAGTAGATATAGAAAACAAATTTTCATTCAGAAAATTGTCATCAACATGAATATTCTCACCTTTATTATCAAGCCTAGAGAGGAAGTCTCCTACATAATTTTCCTTACCTAGCCAATCCATAATGGTTATGTCGAATTCTTGTAGCAACAACAACCACTTGGTGATTCTGTCATTCGTAATAGGTTTGTTCATCAAGTACCTAATGGCAGAGTGGTCAACATGAATAAATACTCCATACCCTGTGATGTAGTGCCTAAATTTATTAATTGCATAAACCACTGCAAGGAATTATTTTTCATTCACAATGTGATTTAATTCAACGGGAGTTAAAGTATTTCGTATGAAATAAATAACATAAGTTAAGAGATTTTCCTTTTGACCCAATACAACTCCTATGGTTGAATATGATGCATTGGTCGAGATATGGAATGGAAGGTTCCAGTTTAGTCCTCTCAACACTGGGGTTGAGGAGAGATTTCCCTTGAGTATGTCAAAGGAACGTTGACATTCATTGTCCCAATACAACTCAACATCTTTTGTAAGCAATTTGAATAAGGGAAGGGCTATCTTCGTAAAATTTTCTACAAACCGTCAATAATAGCCTGCATGACCTAGGAAGCTTCAGACTCCCTTTTGATTAGTCAGAGATAGAATGTTGACAATTACTTCTATTTTAGTTGGATCTACCTTTATTCATGTAGATGACACATGGTGACCTAATATGATTCCTCCATTTATTATCATAAAATATTTCTCATTTCTTAATGCAAGATTTGTCTCTCTACATCTTTTTAGAACTTTTTCAAGGTTATTCAAAGCTTCCTCAAAAGTATCACCTACCACAATAAACTCATCCATATATATTTCCTTAAAATCATGTAATAAATTAGAAAAAAATACCAAGCATCACTCGTTGAAATGTGGTCGATGTGTTGCATAAACCAAAGGGAAATACTGTGTAGGTGTATGTCCCCCACAGACACATGAAATTTTTCTTGTCCCGATCTTCTGGAGAAATACGGATCTGGTTATATCTACTGAATTCGTCCAGAAAATAAAATTATTTATTTTCGGCTAGTGTGTTCAAAACTTGGTCAATAAAAGGTGGGGGGGAATGATATTTTAGGGTATCCTTGTTTAATTCCCTATAGTCTATTCATACCCACCATTTCCCATTTATTTTAGGAACAATCACTAATGGTGACACCCATTTATTGTCCGAGATGGGATAAACAAAATTGAAAATCAAAAGTTTTTGCAGTTTGGCTTTCACTATCTCCCTCAAGGTTGGATTCATTCTTCTCTACGGTTGTATGACAGGAGTGACATCTTTCTGAATATATATGTGACAGATGCATGTGTCTGGGTGAATTCCTTTCATGTCGGTATATTCCCATGCGAAGGTATCATAAAAGTTTCTCAAAATATGGTTTAATTTTTCTTCCTGTTCACTGTCTAAAGAAATAATTATGTTCAATATTTTTTTAGGAAAAATTTCAATAGTCTTATAATCAGATTCAGAAATTGAGTGTACAAGAAATATTGATGAAAAGGCAGAGGATAGTTTCTCTTCGGTGCAATTCTCTTGAAAATTTTGTTCAAGAAGAAAATCATTAGAAGTTTTAATGTGAGATGATGATTGCCCCCCAAAATACTACGCCCCAAAATACTACGAGAAATATGGATTATTGATGCAATGATTAATCAGATTCTCGTCAATATTTTCCTTAAGGCTCATGGCTTGTGCAATAGTAATAATAGACTGAAAAACATCATCATTGTTGTCTTTGTCAAGCCATTGTGTGCATTCAAGTTCAACTGATAGTCTAGTAGGGGTTATAGGGTAATTTGTTTGGTCTTAGTTCCACTTGTAATTTTCATATTTCTGGACCTACAACTGATGAAAGCATCAATTGTGGCCAACCACAGTCTCTCAAGGATCGAAGGATGCCCACCTATATTGGTTTTGGGTTGTGTTAGCACTCCGTAAATCTGTTCTGTTGATAAACAGACGGTGAAGGAAAATTTTTCAACCAACTTTGAGACTCGAAACTAGCCTTTCGGATCTGGAGAGGGCTCTCTTGAGGGGGCGTGGTCTCCGTGCAAGATATGGATTTTAAAGCAGTGGCTAGTTTCAACACCTTTGAAATAATGAGTTCTAGTTATATTGGCGCAATAAAGTAAGACTTTGGCCTATGGAGTCGATTTTGAGGAAATGACATAAACAAATGACTTGGTGACTGAAAATGAGAGGATAAGGCTAAGCGAGAAACTGTATTCAGTGAAAATTCGTAATGTGTGGTGGGGAGAAAACACAGGAAGTAACTTGAAGCACCACTGTAGGTGAATTCAGAGTTAACTTTAAGAAGAAAACGTTTTGTCTAAGTGGCGCGAACAAGGGGCACTGCGCAATGAATCCACGGGTTCAAAAATTCGTTCTGAAATATATAGAAAAAGATATGAATAAATATGATAGGAAGCACATATGCAAAGAAAGAGGCACAATACATCCGACTGCTACAATTAGAATCTTTTCATCAAAATACATGACTTTTGCATTAAGTTTCGGTCAAAAACTCGAAATTACATACAATAGTTATCATCTATACTAATTTTGCCAACCAACCTGGCTTACATTGAAAATATCAAATATATAAAAGAGAGAGTCGCTTGGGCTGCCCTATTCTTCTAACTGCTAACTCTACAAACTAGGGTACCGACTGTTCTACGTTACAAAAATCTTCGCATGACACTTACAAAAATAGACAAAAGGGCACATCTGGCTGCATCATGGCGATTGTAACCCGCCACGGGGATTCATTTTGTCGATCGGATATCTGGATGGACAAGTGTCTATCAAAGTCTCGTTTTCTACTGTAACGGCTCTGATTTTCTGTCGAGCATTCATGTGCCGGGGGGGATGTTCATGGAAAGTGGAGGTAGGCAGTCATAACTGTTATGAAAATGGAAAAATGTCTGGGGCGATGTTTCCTTAAAAAATTATCAAGATTTTCCTTTTGTTTGCGAATACAAGAAAAACCCGGCTAATATTGTTTCTTTTGCTCACTGGCGAGAGCTGCGTGGACTGCCTCTTTGGTCGCTTCACATTCTCTAGAATGAATGGCATTCCTTTCCACTAACAGTTGTTGTGATTCACGCAACTATACAATCGTGTCCTACACGTCCTGGTGTTGTCTTTTCAACCACGTCATGTTCCCTTCACGACTTTGTGTTATTGATGCTTCTGTGATCTTTGTCACCAACTGTTGTCTCGGCTCCTTGTTTTCTTGGTACATTTCAGCGATGGCTAGTTTTTCTTGCTTCATTTGTTGAGTTGTCTCTTGACCATTTGAGCCTGAGGCATCCATCCTCCTTGTCCTGCCACTGATTTCTCGGCTGGTACCTTCCAAAGGCTCCAGGCGGATGATGCGCATCAGTAAATTTTTGACAATCGATTGTGTGTGCAGTTCATCTGAGATTCGAGTTTCCACAACTTTTTTGTTCTTCCTTGGTCTGCCTCTTCTCCGAGGTATCCAATGCTGAGGAGAAAAATCTTCTTCTATCCTCCTTTCCTGCACAATTTCTCCTGCTCTAGGTTTTGCGCCGTGTGACGTTGTCATTCCTATGGGCAACAAGAAAATCCCCCTTTTATCCTTGGGAGTGCCTGTTGTGAAGGAGAAAGAATCCCAATCACTTTGGGGTTCGGGCCTGGCAATCCTACCACTTCATGCGCCCTTATTTCTACCTTGAGAAGTCGCCATGGCGTGACCAGTATCTATCTCAGGCGCGGTATATCGGACATATGCCAAAAATGGAGGGATCGCTTAATCTGGGGCTACGAGAAAACTTATTGACACAACCTGAATCTGATTTTGCGAACAAAGTGGGTGTAGAAACTCTGGGATTTATAATGGATTGGATGGAAAGAAGAATCATGCCAAAGAGCATTGAATTCATGGCGACTAAATGTTGCGAATCGAACCACAGATCTTCCATAATGCATCCCTACGTGAAAAGTACATACGATAAGGTTTGGAGGGGATACATGATGCGAATGTCGTGATTTTTCGTTCCTTCGACCCTCATGATGAACTAATAATAGCCGCAACATTTTTCGAAACGAATTCCATTAATTGCTTGACTTGACCTGGGGTACGTATAGACTAACTTTTTGACAGGACCCGACTCTCTGAGAATGGCATGCCCGTACGTTTCATGCATGTTTCGACTCTGACACCCCTTCCCGTTTCCAGGGGCCAACCGTCCACTTACTGATTTAGACTCCTCCTTCTTAACGTACCTGACTTCACATGTTCAGTTGCATAGGTTACGATGCAATTTAAAACCGACTCTAAATGGAAAGAAAAATGGCAGCACTAACAATTGTCTCCAATGGGGATGCTATCCCCCTTGTGAGGTAGAAAAGAACAGTAGACTAGGTGCCTGACCATTAGGCCTTATTTCGACTCTTTGGCACTGAAATATGAAAAAACAAAACACAACCTATACCTATCGATGCAGATTCTAAAGACTCGGCATAAAATTAGGGCCTTCACTTCGGGCTTCAATTTTCTGTTGACCTACTGACTCGACGCAAAAAATAAAACAACTATTTACAATGACAAATGACTTAAACAGATTTTATTTTGTCAAATAATGCTTGAGGAATCTATCGTTTACAGGCCCCCAACCAAAGCATTCTCCATTCAATCCTTCTAGGAAATAAGCATTGTTCCCGCAATAATCGTTGATTTTGAATGGACCCATCCAAAGATGGTCAAACTTCCCGTGCTTTCCTTTTCCCTCATTCCTTGCGTCCCATCTTAGCACTAGATCACCCAACTGGAAATCCTCTGGCTTGGAATACTTGTCAAAGGCCTTATTTATCTTTTCCTGGTGGAGCTGTGATCGATTGTACACTTGTTCTCTCATCTTCTGTGTGTGAACCGGCTAGTTTATTCTTCTCTGCATGTCATTTGGCTCGGACTCCTTCTCTTGCAACAACTGTCTGACGGGCAACCCGAGTGTCGTAGGAAAAATTGAATCCACGACATATACAATCTAGAAAGGCGACGTTGAAATGGACTTCTTGGTGGTAACCCAGTCTGCCCACAACGCGTAGATAATCTTCTTATGCCAAGCTTTCTTATTATCCTACAGTAGCCTTTTGATGATCTTGGTTAGGATTTTGTTCAAGGATTCTGCTAACCCATTTCCTTGTGGGCAGTATGCCGTAGAATGCCTCAGGGTTATATTATAATCTTGAAATTTTTTTTCCATCCTCTTAGACTTGAATGTGGCTGCATTGTCCGTTATGATATTGATGCGACATCTGAACCTCAACAAGATGTTTGTCTCCAGGAATTAGATGATGACTGTGTCGGTAGTTAGTGGTCAGTGAGTATCCATTTCGTGGGGATCACTTCTATCCATTTCGTGAAGTAGTCAATGGTCGTGAGTATCCATTTGTGTTGCGCGGAGGATGGAAGATTTATTTCCCCTATGAAATCTAGACCCCACTGCATGAAAGGTGCTTTGACTGAGATCGACTTTAGTGCCAGGGGCTGCAATTTCCTTCTCCCGTCGAAAATTTGACATCCATGGCAGCTGGAGACCTTTTTGTACACGTCATCGAATATTGTGGGCCAATAGTAGCCTGCTCTCAGGATTTTGTGCGTGGTGGTCTTCCAGTAGTGGTGTCCTCCGCAATCACCTTTGTGAAATTATTGTATGGCCCATTGCACGTCATTTTCCAGCAAACAACTCAACAATATTCCCCCAGGGTCCTTCCAATAGAGTGAGTTGTCCAGGATGCAAAACTTGGCCTCTTTAAGCTTGAGAAATCTGGCCTTAGTCTTTCTTACGCCCAGAGGGGCCTGGAGATTCTCCAACACATAGATGATGTCTACATACACGATGAATTGACAAACTCTTGAGATACCTGCGCAGTCGCTTCTTCATGAGGACATTCTAACAGATCAACAATGAAATTCATTCCCACAACGTCGTAGTCCGATTGTGCCATTAACTTCGAAAGACCCTGATCCTTGATTAGTTTTGTAGGCTTGATCTCAAGATCATATTCCAGCATGGCCACTATCCACTTGCCTCTCCTTCCTTTCAGGTCAGGTTGAGTCAGGATATCCTTTACTGAGTTGTTGGGCACATAAGCGATGACATGTGAGTGCAATATGTACGTCCTGAACTCTTTCAAGGATTTCACTAAGGCATATGCTTGTTTTTCCATAATGTCGTATCTTAGTGGAACATCACGCAATGTCCAACTGAAATAGGCTATGGGTTTTTCGAATTTTTGTTCATCTTTCTGCAACAACACACCGACAATAGTGTGTTCTAAGGTGAATAAAAATAGGATGAAATCTTTCGTAAAGTCTGGACTGGATAGCAAAGGATATTTAGTTAGCACCACCTTGATATCTTCAAAAGACTTCTTGGCCTCTAGGTTCCACTTGATCTCGTTTCCCTTCCTAAGCATGCTGGTTAAGTGCTTTATGATTTCTGCCAAGTTCGGGATGAATCTCCTCAAGAAGTTTACCTTTCCCACGAAGGATGAAACTTTTTTTTTACTGCACAGAGTGTTGATCTTCCAGATCCCTTCCACCCTATTGTGGTCCATCTTAATGCCTTCCTTTGAGATAATGTTCCCCAACAACTTTCCTTCTTCCACCCCGAAATGTGATTTCTTTGGATTCAACGATATGCTGAACTTCCTACACTTTTGGAAGAATTTCTTCAAATGATCGAGGTTTTGTTCGTCGGAAGAAGAGTATACCGTGATGTTGTCCAAATAAATCACAATGAACTTGTCCTTCTCATTGGCAAATGCTATGTCCATTTCCCTCTGGAAAGTGGCACCAACGTTCATCAGACCGAAAGGCATCTTGGCGTACATGAACGTTCCCCATGGAGTTGTGAAAACTATTTTTTCTCTATCGTCTGGGTGAACCATGATCTGATTATACCCTGAGAAACTGTCTAGTATGGACATCTTCTGGGACCCCACCACCTTTTGTAGGATATAGTCCATTTTATGAAGAGGGTAGTGATCTTTGAGAGACGCTTTGTTTAGATTTCAGAAGTCTACACATAGTCTTATCTCACCGATTTTCTTTCCTACGGGCACCAAATTAGCTACCCATTTAGAGAATAGCAAAGAAACAATAATCTTAGCATTAAAAATCTTCTTTACCTCTTTTTCAATCAACGACAGTAACATGGGATTTATCCATCCCAGCTTTTGTTTGAACGACTTTTGATCTTCTTTGAGCAGAATGACATGCTGAGTTACTTCAATGTTGTATACATTCAAATCGTCATAGCTCCATGCAAAGACGTCGGGGAAATCTTTCATGAGCTTGACGTAGTCTTTCCTAACCTCCAGACTAAGTGTTTTTGATAATTTTACCATTTTCGGGTTTTCCTCGGTCCCGATGTTGCAGCCTTCCATGTCCTCTGCGCTTGCAGTGATATTGGGATTCTTAGCCACATCATTTTCGTCAAACAGCTTCTCCAGTGGCACTAACCCTTTCAGAATGATGTTATTTTTAAGTTGTATTATGTCCCTCCCTACGATCTAGTTCTGGAAAGGGTCGTCATTAATGTGTCCATCCACGTTCCCATCTTCGTCGCAACAACATTCATCGTCAATGTTAATATTAGCGAACTCGTCGCTCATCTGAAGGAATCTTTCTACTTGCTTGTCATCCTCAAACACCTGCCATTATTTGATATCATCAGGCACTCTCAGCCTTTGTTTGACTTCAATCTCGTATTTTTTGTTTGGGAAGATGGGGATTTTGAAAACCAAGGCCGAGGTGGCCAACGCATCAACGATCTTATTTTTCTCCCTTGGTATAGCAGATATGTCATACTCCAAAAATTCCTTGAGGAGGTCCAGTGCCAAGTTCCTGTATGCTCTCAGCTTGGGGTGCTTTGTTTAATGTGTCCCTTTAACCTGGTTTATGACCAGTTTGGAATCTCCATGCACTACTATTCTCTTTGCACCTAATTCTTTCAACACCTTCAGGCCCATAATCAATGCTTCATACTCGACCATGTTGTTTGTGCATTCAAACGTGAGCTTGTATGAGAACAACTTTGTGCCCACTTCAGGGGGGCTTACCCATACATCGAGCCCAACCCCTTCTTTGATGACCGTACCATCAAAAATTGTTTTCCACACCCCATTTTCCGCACAGTCTTTTGGCTCGATGAAATCATTGAACTAATCCAAATGCTTCTGGGTTGAAATGTTCCCTTCAACATCATAGAGTTTAATTCTCTGGCTGTAATTTTGAGGCAAGTCATTCACTTGGGCTGGTAGAATGAGGGGGGCAAATCTGGCAGCCATGGCTCTGGGAGGATTTGGATTTTGAGGGATATTATTTGATATCAGGGCTTGGAATTTCTTCGGGTCAAAAACTGTTTCATCCAAGTTGGTTTCTTACTTAGACCTAAAAAGGGTTTTCTCAAATAGTTCGTCAAACTCAAGGTCATCAATGCTCTGCGTGCCGTATTTGGGTAAGGACATGTTTCTGTCTAGGTATTAGAATGGGTCCGACGCTTTCTCTCTAGTCCTACTCAGAATCTTCTCGGGGTCGTACACAGGCTCTGTAGGGTTTGGGTCAAGATTTGATCTGGTATAGATTGTCTTAGGAGCTAGGGTTCTTGAATTCTGCTACTTGATGCTACTGGTTTGTTTGACTGGATTCGCCAGGGTAAAGGTTTTAGCCGGTATGGGTGTTTGTGCCTTTGTTACC
>JASDQU010502101.1:59489-70532 GCA_032191745.1 Picea mariana | reverse complement strand
AAAGTAAGAGTTTGGGCTATGGAATCGATCTCAAGGAAATGACAAAAACAAATGACTCAGTGGCTGAAAATGATAGGATAAGGCTAAGTGAGCAACAGTCTTCAGTGCAACATCATAATGTGTGGCAGGGAGAAAACACAGGAAGTAACTCGGAGCATCGTTGCGAGTGAATTCATAGTTAACTTTAAGAATAAAACATTTTGTCTAAGTGGCGTGAACAAAGGGCATTACGCAGTGAATCCACAGGTTCAAAAATTCGTCCTGAAATAGATAGAAAAAGATATGAATAAAGATGACAAGAAGCACATACACAGAGAAAGAGGCACAATACATCTGACTGCTACAATTAGAATCTTTTCATCAAAATATAGGACTTTGGCATTAAGTTTCGGTCAAAAACTCGAAATTACATACAATAGTTATCATCTATACTAAGTTTGCCAACCAACCTGGCTTCCATTGAAAAGATCAAATATATAAAAGAGATCGCGGCTTGGCCTACCCTATTCTTCTAACTACTAACTCTACAAACTAGGGGACTGACTATTCTGCGTTACAAAACTCTTCGCATGACACTTCCAAAAATAGACAAAAGGGCACATCTAGTTGCATCATGGTCATTGTAACCTACCACGGGGTTTCTGTTTGTCGATCGGATATCTGGATGGACAAGTGTCTGTTAGATTCCCGCTGTCTATTGTAACGACTCTGATTTTCTGTTGAGCATTCATGTGCTGGGGGGGAATGTGCATGGCAAGTGGAGGTAGGCAATCACGACTGTTATGAAAATGGAAAAATGTCTCGGGCGATGTTTCCTTAAAAAATTATCAAGATTTGCCTTCTATTTGCGAATATAGGAAAAACTCGGCTAATATTTTTTCTTTTTCTCGCTGGCGAGAGCTACGCGGACTGCCTCTTCGACTGCTTCACATTCTCTGGAGTGGATGGAATTCCTTTCCTCTGATAGCCATTATGCTTCGTGCTGCTGTACAATCGTGTCCTGCACCTCCCAGAGCTATCTTTTCAACTACATCATGTTCCCTTCGCGACTTTGTGTTGTTGATGCTTCCATGATCTTTGTCACCAACTGTTGTCTCAACTCCATGTTTTCTTGGTACAGTTCAGTGATGGCTAGTTTTTCTTGCTTCATCTGCTGAGCTATCTCTTGATCATTTGAGCCTGAGGCATCCATCCTCCTTTTCCTGCCACCGATTTCTCGGCTGGTACCTTCCAAAGGCTCCAAGAAGATGACGCGCATCAGTAAATTTTTTATGATCGATCGTGCGTGCGGTTCATCTGAGATTAGAGTTTGCACAACTTCCTTGTTCTTCCTTGTTCTACCTCTTCTCCGAGGGATCCACTACTAAGGAGACAAAGCTTCTTCTGTCCTCTTTTCCTACGCAGTTTCTCCCACTCCAGGTTCTGCACCGTGTGATGTTGTCATTCCTGTGGGCGACGGGAAAATCCCCCTTTTATCCTTGGGAGTGACTGCTGTAAATGAGAAAGAATCCCAATCACTTTGGGGTTCATTCATGGCAATCCTACCACTTCGCACTCCCTTATTTATGCCTTGATAAGTTTCCATGGTGCAACCAATATCTGTCTCGCGCGCGGTATATCCGACGGATGCCCAAAATGGAGGGATCTCTTAATCTGGGGCTACGAGAAAACTTACAGACACAATTTGAATCTGATTTTGCGAACAAAGTGGGTGTAGAAACTATGGGATTTATAATAGATCGAACAAAAAGAAGAATCATTCCAAAGAGCACTGAATTCATGGCGACTAGATGTTGCGAATCAAACCACAGATATTCCATAATGAATCCCTATTTGCAAGGTACAGATGATAAGGTTTGCAGGGGATACGTGATGCGAACACCACGATTTTTCATTCCTTAGACCCTCATGATGAACTAATAATAGTCATAGCATTTTCCGAAATGACTTCCATTAACTGCTTGACTCGACTTGGGGTACGTAGAGACTAACTTTTTGGCAGGACCCGACTCTCTGGGAATGACATGCCCATACTTTTCATGTATGTTTCGACTCTGACACCCCTTCATGTTTCCAAGGTCCAACCAACCACTTACTAATTTAGACTCCTCCTTCTTTACGTACTTGACTTCACATGTTCAGACGCATAAGTTACGACGCAATTTAAAACCGACTCTAAATGGAAAGAAAAATGGTGGTGCTAACAGGTTGTATGACATAGAAATATGTTGGGTACTCCCATGAGTCCAATGAGACAATCACATATTCTAAAATACCCTATGGCTTAAGTTTAGATTGACCATCTAGTTAAAACACAATGAGTGTAGGGAGGAGATTATGGAGTCTCAATTAATTTAATTTCTCTAATTTCATTACGTTTTTTTTAGAAGTGGTTCAAGATACTGTTTTATCAGTACTCGCTATGTCCATGTGATAACCCCCCCAAAAATCCAAAGAACATGGGGAGGTCAAGATTTTCGGAATATTGAGAGCTCAATATCAAGATCACAACATGTCATTTGTGAGAATTGAACCTGGTTTGGGGGTAAAACACCCCTAAAAAAAATTACTCGGGCTAAACCCAATTGACCCTAATGTCATTACTTTATTGTTGCACCCAAGTCAATTAGGGTGTTTTCAATGGGAGTCTTATTAGTAAATAATGTGACTATAGGGTTCACAGGGTCCACATATATTTCTGCGGTGATTTATGTGGACATAAGGTTTGCCAATTTCCCTATGACTTGGATGGTTGGGGGGTCCTTTTTTCGTCTACCAGGATTCTTAATGCATAAGTATATAACTATTTTAGTGTATATGGGGATGTCCTTTATTGCTTGTAGCAAAGGTATCTTAATACAAAGGTTCTTCAGTTCTGACATCAAGTCGAACTCAAAATATGTAATTGGTGTTTCTAGTGCCAACCTCTTTGGAAAAGGAGGTTGATCAGACTGTAATGATTGTTCCTTATGAGAATTGGTTTGTGGGGTGGTCTAAACTTGAGACTGAATTTGAGATTTAGATGGCAATGGAGTTTGAAAAACTTCATATTGGATAGGGGTCTCTTCTTCTTCGTTTTCGTGGATAATTACGGAGGGTTTTGGGTTAAGAACTTTCCCAAAACTCAGGTGAATTTCCCGCAATGATACATATGTGATACCATACATGGGAAATGTTTACATATTAGTTCCATACATGGCATGAACTTGATTTTTATTATTATAATTTGGGATAGGCTGGGAAAGGATTTAGGTTGAACATGTAGGGTTTTGAGTAGTTGGTAATGAAAGTTGTTGTGTCTGTTTGATTTGTTGTTGAGGAGCTTGTGAAAGGTATGTATATGGTGGTGGTACATGATAAGGAAAAGTAGTCATGCCATCATAAGATGGATCACAACAACCTTTCTTCCAATTCTGTTGTGGACCGACATGAGGTGGCCAATGATACCATGGCATAGGAATATTCCACACGTGGTTATGAGAATAAGGAAAATGAGATGTAGAGTTTTGAACCATACCTGAAGGTTGTTGCCATGGTTTGTGTGGTGCCATTACATATAATGAAGTTGAGGCTCCTTTCTCTCCATGATATATTGCATTGATTCCAGGTAAGGAAGGACAATCCTTGGTGGTGTGGGATTCTTCACAAAATCCACATATCTCGATGTTGTCTAGTGGGCATTCCTTCCAAGGATGCTTCTCTCGACATTTGGGACAGAATATAGATAGAGATTTTTCTGATGATTCGTTCTTCTTAACTTGAAAAAGATCCAATTGTGAACATAAAGAGATGAGAATATTGGTTTTAAAATTTTCAAACATGTTACCAATTTCATCCTTTGTGACCCCTTCGCTTGCAATAGATTTGGGGAACATGGAAATGGCATCTCTAAAGATTCTACTAGTCTTGGAGTCTCCCCTTGAATATCTCCAGCATAAATCACATACCTCGTCATATGGTAGCTGAGAAATATCACCTGATACCATTAGGTTGAGAAATTTGAACCATTCATCCCTTATGCCTCTTAGCAGAATCGTTCTCATTGTTTCTTTGCTCAGTTGGATTTGATTTGATCTTTGAAGGCTATATTGAAATCACTCCACATAGTATTCCAAAATTTCACCCTCTTTTTGCATCATATTGAATATTTCTTCTCTGAGTTCTCTGCCCTTCCAGTAGTCTTGGTATTTCTTCATCTCATCCCAAGTTTGAATGTTATCCCCACCGAGGCCCATAAACCATCGGAGGGTTAGACCCTTTATGATGTAGCCAAAGCCTGAGATTCATTCACAAGATCAAATAAACCATGAAAACACAAGAGACTGGAAAAATAAATCTCTTTTATTCCTTCTCCATCCTAACTATTACAATCAAAGTTCAACCCCTTATAACTACTATCTGGGATTTTTGAAAACAACTAATTTTAGAAAAAACAACTATTTTTTAGAAAAACAACTAAATTTAGAAAATTCTCGCATGACTCTAAAACTGACCACTAAATAAGAGCTAACTAGCGTGACACTATTTTTCAACTTGTTTTTCTAATTAAGATCATAAACTAAGAGATAATTGATAATTGAAAAAATAAAAATTCTCGTAAAAACATTAAAACCCCATTTTGAGGCCTTATATGAAGGAATTTGGGCCTAAAAATGTGTCGAAATGATGTCCAAATAGATAGATCTAATTGGCACAGTAGTGAACTCTTCGAGACACAAATCTCCGTAAAATTTCATCCCAAACAGATAACTGAGTCAAAAGTTATGACCCTCGTAAAATCCCCGAAAAATCCCTTCATCACTTTAAGGTGGAAGGAAACAATTTTAACTTTTGGGCAGTGGTCGAGTAATCATAGCTCCTACAAAGCACATCAAAATAAAATAAGAATGCATCGGGTTCTTTGCTGACCAAACCGTGATAGTTTGGTAGAGTAGATGGGGGAATGTTCTTCATTTGTGTCGTTCTACCAAGATCTCTAATAGGGAATTCAAAGGTGACTATCTCTTAATGGTTGTTGCATGTTACTTCTTCGTCTGCCATATCATACCACAAAATGAGAGGTAGTTCTTGTTCTATATATGCCTCAGAGGATATTGCCACTATTTTTGGGTCTTGAATCAGATTGGCTTGAAATTCGATGTCAAGTTGTCCTTCTACAGTAGGAGTAAGCAATACCTTTGGTGCGAGAATATATTCCTTGAATGGTTCAAATATAGAAACCTTATTAGGTCCCTCATCTCATATCAGTTCCTCCTCCAACCTTCCCTACCAAGGGGTTAACAGAGTGGGTGGAAGTTGCAACACCACTAGATGGGGTGACATGGTTGGGTTTCTTTTGCGGATGTTTACCTCTATTTCCCTTAGGCTTATTCATACATACTTTATCATTCTATAAATTAAAATTACTAAAAGGTCCAACATGCCAAGGGCCCATGGAGACTCACCATAGTATTATGTGTAGGATTGTTTTTCACCTCCTATCTTGTTGCTTCACCTTCCGAGTCGAAAATGTTGGTCCTACAAAAACTAAAGGAAAATAATTGCACACTCTCTTGAGATTATCTCCTTCAATGCTTCCCCGAAAATGCCGCCAAAATGTTGGGGGAATTATATAATAGTAATTATGTACATTAATTATCAATCCGGTTTAGTAGACTTACGAAGCACTAGAAAAAATATATGCAGAACAAATCTCAGAGACACACCATTCCAATAAGCTATGAAATAAATTCAATCTAGTTGCTCATATGATAATGGACATTCTGAAGTTGAATTGCAGGTTGGATATAGATTTTTATACCCAACGGTAGTCCATTGGATCCACTGTGTTATTCATATTGACAATCATTAACTTGAAACAAAAACAACAAAATCAAAAGCTAATACATATGATCAAGGTATTTATCATGGGAAGTTTTTTATCAGTAAAAAATGGCAATCATTGATTACATCGACCTACATCTCTTGACAATCGTTGTCCAAAGAATTACCAATTAAACCATCAAACAATCAAGCATGAACTCACATTCTCACATGAATCAACTAGACTACAAGCATGAAATAAAACTACAACATTAATTAATTAATACTCACTATAGAGTTCCATTAAACTATCTACGTGAGTTGAATTGAATGAATCGATTACCAATAAAAAATTACAATTAATCCTAATGTAAAAAAATTAAATAAAACAACTAGGGCGCTACTTCTGATATGAAGGGAGCCCTGCCTTCTCTCAAAAGTATGCCCACTAACACTTACAAACTCAGGAATGCAACAAAGAAATGCACATGAACCAATCTTTATATTCCAGAATTAACAGAGTACATAGATATATGTTGAACTAAGTTCAATATGCTTTTTCTTAATGTTGTTATCAACCTATCAATCCATATGTTCAGTCATGATTTCCCATGATATTTATACAATAAGATTCAAGTTAAAGACTAATAGCTCTTAAAATTCCAATCATGTGCAATCCACTAAACATAGTTGGGACATTACAACTTTAGCTTCAAAAAAACCAATTTAGACAACAAAATCTCGTAACAAGTCATTTTGTTACGATTTCATGACCAAAGGCATGAAATCACAACGAATGTGTGCGCATTACAAGAATCAGTTATAAGGTTGACTAGAAATAACATCTATGTTTTTGTAGTGTTGGTCAAATTGGATAGGGGATGACCATGTGTACGTGATTCTCTACAGAACCCATATATTCGAATCAAATGGAACGAGTGATAGATATCTCAACCATCGAGGCAACTACAGGACATGTTCAACAAAATACATGAATGTTCAGGTTCGATAGGTTCAGGTTTGATAGGTGGTCGGGGCACTCGGTCCACCACCTGTTCTAGTCTCCATGCTAATGGCAGAACGGGTGGAAAGTCCCCTTGTCTATATGTCGACAGTTGTCGCTTTTTATTAAAGTTTCAGAACTATGAACAATTTTCCTGTTGACGTGTTCTAGTTTCCACTACGGTGGCAAAATAGCTGGCATGCTATCATGTACATTCAGACGCGCAAGTTTTCTGCTAAGGCAAGGAAATATATATTTTTATTTACAAAAAAGAAACAAGTAAAAATGAAATACTCAGGCTAAGATAATTACCTTTGAATAAAAAATGTGGTTTGAAGGAAAAATGGTAAAAGATATGTCATTATAAGGTAATAGGATGGAAAATGGTAAGGTAAATAGTAAGACAAGGTCTTGTAGACTGTAACAAAACACATCAAAATAGGGACCCTACATAACCCTTGAAATTATATTGAAATTATATGGAAAGCTATTCGAAGTGGTTTAGAAAAATTGGATTCTATCATCTATCATATTTTTGGCCTTTGATATTCTAGAATCTACACATATAATATTACCTAAATTTATCTCAAGGATAAAATGGATTCCCTTACAATTGTAAATATGTTCTCATTCTATCTATTCCAATTGGTTATTCAAAATGGTTTGTTTTTTCTCTTATTTTATGGGTGAATGACAAAGATTGAACCCATGTGTGGTGGATTCACAATCCATTTTCTTGGTCCACTTGGCTACATCCACCCTCGAAAATAAAACTAATTGTTTCTATCTATGGTCATTTCCTCCAAGAAGAAGAAAATTTCTAGGTCTTCGGGAGAAGGTGTGCCTCCTTGAGAAGTCACAATGACCAAGCCTAGGTGGATATTTACCAAAAACACCTCTTGCTTTCCAAGAAAGTGATGTAGCCAATGATTTCAAGGTATGCCTCCCAAAGTGGATGGGAAGAGCTACAACTTCTCCCCATCGAAGCAATTTTTGGTTGCTCTTTCAAACTTTTGCTGGTGTTTCATGGGATATTCGTTATCTCGAAATCATTTCATCCCTGATCACATTAGAGAATGTGTGAATTATTTGACTTCACCAACTTCTTGTTCAAATACTACAACTCATTGAGTAGTTGCAACTTATGGTAGTTCATTGGCTTGGTATTTTGGACTTTTGCCATGCTTTTATTATGTACTATTCATGATTTAGATCTAATAGATCGTTTAGAAAAAAACATGTTGAAGCTTATGCAACTATTGTTACCATATTTCCATGGAAATTTCCAAGTCTCCACTTGAAGGAGTTAGCATATGTATGTGGTATTCCTTTGTCATTATAATCCATCATCTCATCATTGTAATATATACAAGTTGTTCACATCATAGGTATATCCCTTTGTTGGATATTCATAATCAATTGTGTTAGTAGCCCCATCTTAACAAGGATTGAACTTGGTGTTCAAGGGAATCACAAGCTTTATGGTATTTTAAGGGAAAACCATGACCAAATTATCCCATGTAAATTGTAGTTCATCCATGGTCTTCCAAAAATAACCTTATATTATGTTCTATATATTAGCAAGAATAGGATCTCAAAAGTACATAATGTCTTGATGCCAAAACATTCAATATGGAAATTTTCTAATCTACCTGATTACCTCTAGGGAAGAATGTATACCGATATATCACTTTTATATATGTATCAATTTGCGTTAAGGTCTTCTCAACTCTTCCTAGTAAGGAGTCAACATGATTCTCTCTTGGGCATTATGATTGAGAATTGTATTCTTTGGAAAATTATCCCTCATGTGAATATGGGCTTGAAATGTTTTGTCAATGAAAGCATTGATTATTTGTAGTTTGACAAATATTTGAATGCCATCTTCATCACCAAAATTATATCAAGGATTTGATAATTTCATGCATATAACATCCTCGTTATAATCCCCTGTTTAATTAATGCATAATGTAGATATGAAATGTGGCTATAGCCAAGCGATCATGCGAATTGTATTTCTATTTTTAAATAAATAAAATATGATACCAACTATTGGGGGACATGGACAGAGATGGGGGATGATTTTTCCAAAAGAGAGAAGAGTGTCTAAGAAGGGTCCAGGGGGAAATTAAATATGGGTATTAATTCAACCCAGATTTGTAGATTATATTATCATTTGGGACAACCTTCAATTTTTTGGTTGAGTGTATGAGAGCCATTAAACTCATGTAAGAGGGTGGGTGTAGAAAGTTACATCCCATATTTATTGGGGAGCATGAGGATGAAGTACAATCAACATTGGGCAGAGTGATTAGTCAACTAGCATGGGGGAAAAGGAAATCTATATGGACAAAGAGGGAAGTTTTTATAGTCATGTTTTTGCATGAACAAAAAGTAGAGAACAAGGAAGAATAACATTGGGGCTTGAGCAAGAAGGCTGGGTGAATTTATGGATCATTTTTGGAGATAAAAACTAAAGAAGCAAGTTGTCAGGATTGCAAAAGAACTGGGTTGTCAGGCCTAAAGACTGAACTCTAGTGTGATTTTCACCATAACAACAAGTCATTGTTATTGTTTCTTGGTATTTTTCATAGCAGTGAGTTCCTTGGAGTTCCCAGTAGTGAGATTCTTGGTTACTTGTTCCAAAGGGACCTTGATAAATAGATGGGAATCCCGATGGAATAAGAGCAGTGAAGGGGTACATTCCTTGGGTTGGGTAGGTCAAGAGGAAGAGAGTTGGGGGGGATTCAGGATAGCTATAGGAGGATGCTAGTGGATTGTGGGATATCCAAGTTGTGAGTGGACTATGAGAAACACCCTATTTTGTGGGTTTCTATCCCCAACTTGGGAGTGACTTTCTTTTGAGATCTAGAACAACAAGTCTATGTTTGGGTGGAATGTCCATCATATGCCGCTAGTTGCACAATTGTTTTCAAAGATAAATGTTTTAATATGTTTTATGTGTTATGCTTATGAGTTTAATTGTTGTGCATTTTACTCTGTGTCTGGGAATGATTTATATGTTGTTGTATATGAGTTTATTTGTTTCATTCATGTCATTTCAGCTTGGTGTAGCTGCATATGATTATGGATATTTAAAAATGGTTAAATCTATGTATAATTCATAGTTGGTAAGCTACAAGAATTTAATTAGTAGAAAAATTTCAAATTTATGTGTATTTCCACAAGTAATGTTCCTCAGTTAAGCTGGGGGACATTACAGATTGGTATCAAAGAAAAAATGTTCCACACCGAGCTTACGGGGGAAGTGGTGAAATTAGAGTGAAAATCCCCAAATTATGAGCATATTCAAGTATGATTCATCTCAGAATAGTGAGCGAGAGGATCATTGACGTCATTTTGTAGGTTGCAGAATTAATTTTGGCCTGGGAGGTTGAGTTTCACATTTTAATGGTGATTGAAGAGTTGAGGAATAGATGGCCCGAATCACATTCGACTTGGTGATCGATGATCGAGTTTAATTTTGGAGTGAGTAAAACTTCTAAGTTACCGATGAAAAATTAGGGATAAATGTTAGAGGTGATCTTGATCATTCATTGGATAACGATATTAACCCTTGATCATTTATTGAGGATTGTTGGTTGATACGACCAATCTCCGCGGGAAGAAGGTCCAAGGGAAGGGGGAGGTCCACAAGAGTAAGTTCCATGGAAGGATTTTTGCAAAGGCTTGCAGGATGTAGGTTTGAGGGGTGAATATCAAGATGAAGTCTGCAAGATGGAGTCTGATTGGTCTACGGTTCATGGGTTGCAGAAGAACTGAGAAGTCAACAGAGTGTGAACTGCTGAAAAAAGGTCATGCACAAGATGAGAAGTGATAAGGATCGTTGATGCATGGAAGATCATATTCGGACCGTTGGATCTATTGGGCCTAGAGGATGGTTAAAGAACGTGAAAGTTAGGAACCCACATAGATCTAGATCATTGATCAAAATGTTTTCCAGTTGTATGATTCGTCGAACATGCTTGTTACCACGAGAGGACCAAGCACAAAAGAAAGCACCACATCATCTTATTGATTCAACATGATACATTGGCTTGTCATGTCAAGGGACATTTTAGAAATATTAGGCGTAGAAAAATCTTCCACGGGGAGGGGGGCATGTGTCCTCAGGTGGTAGAGTCAGGATGAGCCAATGAATTTTTTTGGGCGAGCATCTATGAAATATACAAAGATATGGATCCTTGATCATGGTTGATTTGATCCATCTACTCTCG
>JASDQU010502101.1:37235-56468 GCA_032191745.1 Picea mariana | reverse complement strand
CCTTCATTTAGGCCCTCAAAATGGCCCCGGAAGCGAAAACCTGCTAAAAATAGTAAATTGCCAAAATGGCCAGAAAACTGTTTTGAGCCATTTGGAAAAGGTGGGTGGCCCCCGATATCCACCTGGATCATCAATACTGGGGTATGAGGTTCTTCTTCTTCTTCTTCTTCTTCTTCTTCTTCTTTTTCTTTCTCTTCTTCAGATGATTCATATTTTGCATCATCCAACTCAAGCTCTATTTTCTGAGGTTCGTCTTGCATTGGTAGGAATTCCTGTTTGGACACATCTTTTACCTCTCTGAACACAACATCTTGAATATAAATGGTCTTCTTGGTTTCTGGGTTCCAAAGTTTATAACCTTTCACACCATCTTTATAACCAATAAAGATACACTTTTCAGCCTTTTTATCCAGATTACTCTTATTTTCCTTTGGAACATGTACATAAGCATCACAACCAAACACTCTAAGATGTTGAAGAGAGGGTTTTTTTCCAGACCATACCTCGTGTGGAGTTTTATCATCCAACACTGATGAAGGTGATCGATTGACCAGGTAACATGTTGTACCCACTGCCTCTGCCCATAATTCTTGTCCTAACCCGACATCGCTGAGCATGCTCCTTGCTTTTTCCATCAGTGTCATGTTCATATTTTCTACAACTCCATTCTGCTGAGGAGTGTATGGAGTAGTCTTCTGCCTTGCTATACCACACTTCTTACAGAATTCTTCAAATTCATTTCTGCAGAATTCTCCACCATTATCTGTTCTCAATACCTTTATTTTCTTCTCTGTCTGATTTTCTATCAGAGCCTTAAACTCTTTAAATTTATCAAATACCTCAGATTTCTTTCTAATAAAATAAATCCACGTGTTCCTAGAAAAATCATCTATGAATGAAACATAATACACAGATTTACCTAGGGATGGAATAGGAATAGGTCCAAACACATCACTATGTATCAACTCTAAGATCCCCNCATATATGCAATGTTCATAGAGATCAAAATCTAGAGTGAAATTAGACATACCTTCAACCATACCTTTATTTTGTAGTGTTCGAAGGCCCTTTTCTCCAATATGTCCCAGTCTTTGATGCCACAACATGGTCTTCTTTCCAGGGACAATATTGGTCTTGTCTTCTTTATTTCTCTATTCAGGGACAACAAAACTGTTACACCCATTAGTATAAGTGATTCCCAACAACTTGTACAAAGTTCCACATCGAACTCCCCTCATCAACACCATTTCTCTGCGTACCATCTTGCAAGTGTTCTTTCCAAATATAGTATCCACTCCTGCACCATCCAACTTGCTTATAGATATTAAGCTCCTGGAAAGTTTTGGAATGTGAAGAACCCCAGGGAGAGTTCTAATCCTTCCATATTTTAGCAACAACTTAACCCTTCCACATCCCATGATTTTTGTTTTCAAGTCATCTCCTAGGAATACATCACCACCATCATATTTTTCATATTCAGAGAACCACTCCCTGTGAGGAGTCATATGGTATGATGCACCTCAGTCGATCAACCATACATCACGGTCTACATGTGTACTTGTAGAGGCCAGGTGAACATCACCTCCTTCTTTAGTGGAGGTTTTCGCCTCTGTGGAAGAGGTACTATCAGATCCCTTTGGTTTTTCAACCTTCTTAGACTTGCAATCTTCTTATAATGCCCTGTTTTACCACACTTTCAACATTTCCTCAAAGATTTTCCTGGAGACTTAGATCTACCTGTATATTTAGATCTCCACCCCAAAGGCTTACCAGGGTTCTTGTCTTGGGTACTTCCTCTTACAAATAAAGCATCTATGTTGTGACCATCCATGCTTTTTCTCCTCATCTCTTCAGATAACAAGGATGCAACTACATCCTCATACTTCAATGTAGATTGAGTGGTACTACCTATTGCTACAACCAGATTATCCCAGGAGTCTGGAAAAGAACATAACAAAGTAATACACTTATCTTCTTCTGCAATCGTAATATTAACAGAGCCAATTTGACTTACCATAGTATTAAAGGCATTTAGATGTTCTGTCACAGAATCTCCATCTTCCATCCTAAGATGATACAACTTCTTTCGAAAACAACTTTTTTACCAGGGACTTTGATTTATACAAATTCCCCAACTTATCCCATAGCTCCTCGGCTGTAGATTCTCCCGAGACATTCAACAAAATCGAATCTGCCAGGCAGATTCGAATAGTACTCCTTGCTCTTCTGTCCAACTTCTCCTAATCTTCCTTCGACATACCAGTAGCTGGTGTACTAGTAGTTTGTGTACTAGTAGGTTGTGTACCAGTAGCCTGTGTGCTAGTATATGATGTACCAGTAGGATGTGTACGAGGATCCACAGCGATCCATTGTTCTTTGTCTACAAGAAGGTCCTCCATATTGAGCGTCCATAGCTCAAAGTTTTTACCATTGAACTTCTCTATCTCGATTCTAGATGAGCTCGCCATTCCTCTTTATATTCTCAAATCTCCATTGCAAAAGCTCCCACTAAACCCAAGTTTATCACAGACCCAAGATAAACTCGATCTATCAAGATCGAGCCAAACCCTCAACAATAAAGGCATCATCTAAAGCCAAAAATGAGCTCTGATACCACATGTAAGTTTTAAACCTGTGAAGTAAACCAATGATATAGATTCTTAAGCAAAACAAAATTTAATCAATGGCTCATACACAGAGTACACAGAGATTGTATACCAGAAACCCTCAACCGGGAAAACCTTTCTCTTATTCATTATTTTGAATTTAACCATTCACCATACAATA
The DNA here is from genome assembly GCA_032191745.1 of Picea mariana. NCBI lineage: Eukaryota > Viridiplantae > Streptophyta > Pinopsida > Pinales > Pinaceae > Picea > Picea mariana. The sequence continues at coordinate 53,681 of JASDQU010502101.1, read as the reverse complement.
TATATAAAATGTTTTTAGGTATTCTGTAGATACCAAAATCCTAATCCCTTAATCCGGGATTAATTTACAAAACCGCTAAAAATAGCAAAACCCGCCCAAAAAAAAAAAATTGGGGCATTGCCCCGGGCTACCGCCCATTGCCGAATGTTGCGCGTAACTAGGGGGGGCATACTTGCCCCCACTTGGGACCCCCCTAGGAAAGTGCCCAATGCACATGACACAAGAAAAGCGCTACTATGAGGGATCATCAAAAGAAGTTGTCATATCTGATGCGCCCACACACACACATGCAAAGAATATAACACATACCCAACACTTGCAAGGCGTTCTTTCTGTAAGGGCAACCAAAATTTGTCTCCCACCTGAAACTTATGTGGCACCCAATGTTGATCATGGCGCTACTTATACTTGGAATTAGACTTCTGTAGAATATCTTGAACGTGTTGGAGGATGTGATAGATCCTCTCAATGAACTGGGTGGATTTGTCAGCTTCTGGTGGAGCAGGGGATGATTCGGTCGAGGTGGTCACTAGGGGTAGTGCAACATCCATGGGACCCAATGGTTGGAATCCAAACCCCACCTGAAAGGGGTTGTGGCCAGTTGATCTATGTAGGGCTCGATTGTAGCTATGTTGGACATAGGGAAGACTCTCATCCCATGTGTGGGGGTGTTTTGAATTGTACATGCACAAGATATGTACGATCATCTGATTGACGACCTCATTTTTCCCATCTGTCTAGGGGTGGAAGGTAGTGGATTTGGTGAGCTTGGTATCCAACAGTGACCAGAGGCTCGAATAGAATGTGCTGAGGAATCGACTATCATGGCCTGAGATAATGGTTTGTGGGATCCCAAAATGTACCCATACTCGTTCAAAGAAGAGCTTGGTAGTGGCTTCTACTGTGATGTTCTTATTGCATCCTGATAGAATCGCCATCTTGGAAAAGCAATCAACAACCAAAAAAACACAGTCATTTCTCCTCTTGATGGACGGGAGGCCCGACATGTAGTCCATTGAGATGGATTCCCACAACCTATCAGGATTAGGAAGAGGGGTGTACAGGCCTTGTTTCTTAGTGGTCAGTTTGGAAATAGCACAGGCGGTGCAGGACCTAATATACTTTTCGACATCATGTCGAATTTTTGGCTAGTAGAAATGTTTCTGCAACACTGCCACTGTATTTTCGACACCAAAGTGTCTTGCCACTCGAATGTAGTGAGCTTCCCAAATCATCTTCTCGCGCTTGCTTGATGGAACACAAAGATGGCCCAGAAGACACAACAACCCATATTGAAGATGGAAATTAGCAACCAATGACTTCATGCCAAACATTTGGTAGGTGATGGAGAAGTCGGGGTCTGTCTCGTAGAGGTGGGGCCATCCAGAGGTCTTGTGGCCGTAAGAGTCTAGCACCGTGGTGAGTGTTGTGACTGGAGGTCGACTGAGGCAATCAACAACTAGGTTGATACTTCCTGTTTTATACTTGATTTTGAGGTCGAACTGTTGTAATTATGTGGAACACTTATGATGGCAGTCATTTTGCAATTTTCCTTGTGTCTGCATGAACTATAATGGCTTGTGATCAATGTAGATGATTGTCTCCTTCCCAAGAATGTAATGTCTCCATTGGCGGAAAGCTTGCACAATGGAGTACATTTCTTTGTCATAAGTAGGGTACTTACAGACAAAATCTAATAGTGTATCACTATGATATGCCACGTGGTGGTTGTGTTGAGTTAGAACAACGCCCACAACATAGTCTGAAGCATCTATATCGATCTCAAAGGGATGTTGCAGGTCCAATAATGAAAGTATTGGGGATGAGCACAAATGATTCTTCAATTCATCGAAGGATTTTTGTTGGAACAGACCCCACACAAATTTTTCCTTACCTCCACCCCTAGTTACTTGGTTGAGGGCCCATGCGATATGAGATAATCCCAACACGAACCTGCAATAGAAATTGGCGAGGCCTAAGAAGATTTGAAGTTCAGTGAATGTGGTTGGGGCTAGCCAGTCATGGATGACCTGGATCTTGGCTAGATCCACATTCACACCATGTCGATCAATGATGTAGCCTAAGTAATGGACCCTGTCCATGCCGAAGGAGCATTTTTCCAAGTTTGCATATAGTTTGTGTTGTCGCAGGGTGTGCAGAACTTGTTGAATATGTTGCAAGTGTTTTGCCCAAGTCTTGCTATAGATGAGGATGTCATCCAGATACACCACTACAAAAGTATTGGTGAAAGGTCGTAGGATATCATCCATCATCCTCATAAAAGTTGTTGGAGCATTTGTCAAACCAAAGGGCATGACCAGCCATTCAAAAAGACCTTCTTTTGACTTGAAGGCAGTCTTCCATACATCTTTATGTTCTATTGGGACCTGGTGGAAGCCAGACTTCAGATGAATCTTACTAAAGTATTTGGCCCTTGTGAGCTGATCAAGGAGGTCGTCGATTCGAGGAATCAGGTACCGGTTTCGGACTATGATTTTATTCAGGGCCCGATAATCAATGCAGAGTCACCAGGTCCCATATTTCTTTTGGACCAGCACAATTGGGCTCCCACAAGGTGATGAGATGGGACGTATGTGCCCCTTGTGGAGTAGTTCTTGGATCTGCCTCTTGATCTCCTAGTTTTCTATCAGAGAGTAGTGGTAGACTGGCCCATTGGGTAGCGGTGCGCCTGGGGTCAGATTGATGGGATGCTTGACCTGGCAGTGTAGAGGTACCCCAGTAGGAGAGGAGAATATATCTGAGTATTCTTTCAAAACCTTATCCACTTACTTATGTTGTGTTGAGATATCATCTACGGAGGCCCTGTATGTGGTTGCGATATTTCACTTTCTCTGAGAGAGAATCATGAAGAAGACAAATTTCTTGGTCTGAGAGATGACCTTCCTACATTGCTTGATAGAGATCAAGGAGATATCACTAGGAGAGACTGCCTCAGGTGTCCTGTACAATTTCCTATTCAAAGTAATAATAGCACTACAAGGCCTAGACTCATATACAACATGACGTTTCCATAAATAAGGTTGGCCCAAAAGAACATTACAAAATTCAAGAGGAGAAACATCACACAATACCTCTTCTTTGAAGGGCTTGATGTCATATGATAGTAGACATTGTTGGATGATGCGGAGATCGCTTCCTTGGCGGAGCCATTCAATGGTGTAGGGTTGTGGGTGTGGCATTGTCGACAGGGCCATCCACTTGACGACCTCTGATGAGATGAGGTTCTTATGTCTACTGCTATCAATGATGAAGTGCAACAGAGTGCCTTTTACCCACATCTGTGAATGGAAGAGGCACTCGCCTTCTTCTAGCCCATCTGGTTCACCAGGATAGAGCTTGGTGGTAGAAACGATGGCACTGGGTTCCACGTCAATGATTTGTCTTCCCCTTTCTGGTTCTGACTCAGAGTCATAACCCACATATGATTAAGAGGTTTTCACTTTGGTCACCAACAACTACTTTGAGCGACAGTCATCAGTGTTATGCCAAGGGATATTATGGAAGTCACACCACTTCCTGGTATCTTTCTTTGTCTTTCCGATGTCTTTCTTTGCTTGCGGGTTGGAATGGTTGTCCTGATATTCTCCATCTTTTCTCTATCCTTTGTTCTATGGGTTGGGGTTGCCCCTTCCTGGCTTTTGCTGTGAGGGGTTCCCAGGCCCAAATTGTCGTGTCTTTTGTTTGAGCTTCTGCTCGATTTTGACAACATATCAATAGGTCATTCCCAAGGACGAGATGTCCAGAAATTCCATTTCAGTCTAGATGTATCTATGCAGAGCACTGCGATACTTGAGCACCAGATGTCGCTCTAAATATTTGATACCCATCTTGGTGCGCAATGTGTGGAAGATATTTGTGAACTCTGGCACTGCTTGGTCTCTTTCTTTCCACAATGTGGTCCATTTGGTATACAATTCGTCATAACTTCTGACAGGGTAGTATTGTTCCTTAATAGCATCCTTGAAGGATTCCCAGGTGGGCGCGATTGTAAATAATAAGGGTTCCTATGTTTCCTTTTTCTCATATAAAGTTTCCCACCAATCTTTTACATGGGGAATGGCTTTAAGGAGTGCAAAAGTAATACTTTCTCTATTCGAAAAGTTATGGACAAAAAAATACCCTTCTAGTAGATTCAACTAGTTGGTCCTAAGATGAAACTTAAGGCTCAAAGGATAATGCCAGGCATCAGGAAATTTTAAGAGATTGTGTTTTTAAAGTGCTTTTTCTACCTTAGTTATATGAGAAAAATTCCTTAAATGAAATTAACAACTTGACAAAACAGAGGTTGCATTTCATGTCTGAGTTAAAATTGTAATATTGAATGGTGCGAGAGAAAGATACAAAACTGTAAAACAAAGCAGGGCATCAATTAATGAAGAGTCTCACCTTATTGCAGTAGAAGAAAGAGATAGTGTAACCTTGAATAAAGTATAAAATGTAGGAATCTACACAGCAAGCAAGTCTTGATTTACTCACAGTAAATGTAGAGGAAAAACCACTTACTTAATAAATCATTGATACAATAAGATTACAGTAGTTGTTGTAATAAATTGAAATAAATTTTTTATCAAGGAATACATAAAGACATGCTGAGAAATGGAAAACAAAGAAACACATAACCCAGATTGAACAAAACGTGGAATCTTTGTCTGCACTTGTATTAATACTCTATAAGGAGAGTTTCTCTATTACAATCGGCAAGAACGAACCTGTAATAAGTATTCAATCTATGTATTTATACAAAATGGTCTCAACTCAAAATGGTTGGACTTATCATAATTTTAAAATAGTAAATATTACACATGTAAAACTGAATAGTTCCATTGGCCTTCTCCTCTGTCTCTTCGTCTACTGGCAAAGACGTTTCTTCTCTGCATTCTTTAGCTTGGAAACAACTAGCATTTGATCTTGACCTGTATAAGTCGTATGTACATGTTTTCTTACTTGTTTCCAGATGTTTTGTCTTTCCCATATTTGACACATTGGATGCATCTACTCACTAACTGTACCACCAACCCAGAAGGTTCAGTTGCTTCATTTGATTAAAAAATGTATAGCTTCTTTTCTACCTGAGGAAACCTTTCATGTATCTTATTTGCCCCCAAATACGTGGCCTGTAACTTCAATATTGGGTTTACTATCCATTTGTTTATTTGGATAATATCAATTTGGTTCATTTGTTGGATGGTTGTCATGGCTTCTTCTTTGATTGTCCTAGCATTATATTGGTTCTTTGCTATGTCAATCTATCCCAAATCTTCAGAGATGCTATTTCCTTCAACATTCAGTAGCCCTTTGTCTAGTGACGATATTGCTTCTAAGCAAGCTTCGTTTACCTCTCTGGCCAATCTCTTTCTTTCGGCAAGATTTGTTTCCTAGACCTTCAAAATTATGCCGCCTCTGGTTTTCTCAGAAAGAGACAATCGAAGAACCTCTGATACATCATCTCTTGGTACTAGTAAGATAGCCTCTTGAAATGTGGCCCGAGATGAACGAGCTTCTCTTTATTTAATTTAAATTTTCTTCAGGGAAAGGTCTACTACCTGGTAACAGTTTTGGATGGCTTCCACTTTTGTAAAGAGATCCTATTGGGCTGATTCTAGCTTTTCATGTAATTCCAATGCTTGGGGATGGAAAGATGCCATCTCTACTGATGTACCTTCAGTCAAGTCTATATTGGCTTGTAGTTACTTGATTAATTCTTCCTGTTGAGTGACCAATCCTCTATTGGCCTGTGAATTTTGATAGAGCTCATTCATGTTAGCTTTCAGCTGTTGGATCTTATGACTGTCATGGGCTCTAAATTGTTCAAAATCTTTGTTCATCTTATTTCTCACGTCCTGTTCCATAGTCCTTATCTAGTTTTGCAACTGCCCTACCAACAAGTTTCTTTGTTTCAGCTGCTCAGCTAGGTTTTCTACTGACCATTGATTGGTTGTGGAAAAGGCACCTAATGAACCTGCCATCTCCTTAGCGAGTTATGGATCCTCCAGATTTTTCCCATCATATAGCACTCTTTATCTTTTAACTGTTGCACCATCCCTCTGATGCATTTCTTGTTTTACTATGGCCCTACTCTTCTTGATGAAAAATAAGTTAGAGGGAGGCATTTCTTCAGCCGAAATTGGGGTAAGATCATCTATAAGGATGACTTTGAAACTAGGATTTCCACGACTTGACTGCAAAGGTGTTAACGGAATAATGGGGTTACCTATCTCTGTGGATGTTTGTTGCTATGTTGTATTAGTAATCAGTTTGTCTGGCATAGAAGGAGACACATCCTGCCCCTTTTTTAGAAAATCTTCAAGATGAGCTTTTGTTTGAGTACTTAGTGGATTCGACAATGAAGTCTCCACTTCCTGCATTAAGGCTTTGGCATTCTTCAGGTTTTCCTCAGTGCCCTATTTTTCAGAACTTCCCACCTCAGAACCCTGAGGTGTATCTTCCTGTGTAGACGCAAGTGTTATTGGTTCTCCCTGTAATGCCTTTGGCAAGATATTCCTTCTATGCTTTTGAAAACTATAAAAACTAGCTAGTTGATCTAGAGACAGAGTGCAAACTCTGCTCAACACTTCCTCATATGATCTGGCTCCCCAGAATATTTCATCCTGTGGAGAAATATCATGCACATACTTCTTTAAGTTGTATTGATCCAGGTGAGTTTCCATGATATTCTATGGATCATACCTTTTAAACTCAATATCAACTAACTTGACGTCTTCTAGAGATGCAGCCTCTACTTTCGAATGGCCGAAATCTAACAATGAAAACATACCAACCTGAAGAGAGAAGGTTGGCCATACCTTTTTCTAGGCCGCTTTCAATTCTTTGTTGATGCCCCCTGTTAAGGTTTGATACGCCACTTCTTGTCATACCAGTTGTTGGCAGCAGGATGAAGTGTAAAGAATGATGATCATGGGGAAAGAAAGCATGCAGAAAGAGGAGCAACAGCTGGAAGGAAACATAGCATGTGCGCATGCAAGAAAGTGTGCACAAGGAAATCAACAACTGGATGGAGGAACATCACGTGCACATGGGAGGTAACGTCGGTAGGGTTAGGGTTTTGGTAACGAATTGGAATGGATGAAGAGCCAAATATGTATAAATACTGATACTGAGGTATTTTGGACAAGTTCAGTTTTGAGAGTTCAGAGTTCTGCATTTTTGAGGGATTTTGTAGTTGTTCTGATTTAGTAATAGTTGGCTTTGCATTATCGTGAATATGTATGAGTTGATGCGATATGTAATGTTCTTGTATGAACTATTTTGTAATATGTTGAGCTAGAGGAGAGGGGAGAAGGTAGATCTTGAGGATTAGATCGCAGGCTGAGGAGTTCGCCTCATATAGATCTTACCCATTTGAGGGGAATTGTAAGCACACGACACTGTAGATATAGAACTACAATAATAAAAGAGCTGAGAGGCAAATATTTGTGGACGTAGCCCAAGAGGGGGTGAACCACGATAATATCTGTGTAATGTGATGAATGCATGCATATCTTTATCCTCTTTTCAGTAGTTGAATCTTGTGCTTAATGAATGAATGGGTTATTGTATTGCTATGAAATATGATTGCGTTATTAAGGAAATAAGTGTTGAAGGTAATGCACAGTCATGAATAACAATAGGTTAAAATCGTAGTTATAGTAAATGGTTATGAATACAGATCTCATATCTCATACTCAATCCTGGGCTGTAAACACCTGAGTCTTACAGCCACCCATTAAAGCTATCTCGGGTGAGACTGTGCAATGCATTCTGTGTGTTGTGTTGCCTTCTGGTTTACCAAGAGGGACGATAATTTTAGAGGCTTTGTTGGAAACCCAAAAGACATGAATCCTGGGTCATTAAGAATCTCAGAGTAGAATAGAGGAGAGTAACCAACAAATGGTTTTGTTGTCGTTGGTAGGAATAGAGGCAGATTGAGTAGTTGAGCTAGGTCGAGAAAAGAAAAGAAGATATACATGAGCCATTAGAAGGGAATGTTGAGATTGTGGAACCCTACAAAAGTAGAAATCTAAAGATGGTTGAAAATCAAAGAGCTAGAGTTTGCACAGAAAGACAATAGAAACCCTAGAATAACACCCCGCAAATATCTGGACAAATACATGTTTACTGATTTACATAAAGTCTTTTTTTGTGACTTTCCAAATCTATTGCAGGAGTGGATACTAAGGTTCAAGGATAACCACGCGATGAACCAGATTCAATAGTTAGAGTGGACCCCAGTACATATTGAACAGTTACAACAATTGAATAGTTTCAACAATTGAACAACAAATTCACCAGCACAATAGACTTTTGGCTTGACAGTATTGTGGTAGGCTTCATAATAGAGTTTGTAGTTTTCACAACAAATTCATACAGCGCAGCGGAGCATGAATTTATATGTGGACCTAGAGGAAGGTACATTCGATCACTGTATAATTATATTAAGATAATGCTATATAACAAAGGTGTAATGATAATGGAATCAGACAGCTAAACTTCCCTCCGTGCATGGGGGAAGTGGGGAAGCACTAACAAAGGGAGGAGGAATGGAAGGAGGTAAGGATAAGGGAAAGAAAGAGGAGGAACCTTTGGACCCGATCATGATGGAAGATGACCAGATCAAATGGATCTTGGCATCAACGAGAAGGACGTATAGTGGAGTACCCTACCAATACAAGATCAATACCAAGAAGAGAGTCATAGCCATGAGGGAAGGCTTGGCGGGTGATGAGGAAGAGGTAGAGGATCTTCGGGCTGTGGATTATATTGAGGAAATCTTGTGCGCAACATATGAAAGGAAGAGGAGAGGTCCAAGAGCGTGAGGAGAAGGAAACCATCATATCCATATTAATGTCAATGTGGAATCCATAAACCCAAGTGAGACTAGTACACCAAAGAGAACACCACCGTTTAGACAACCGAACTTCAGAGGAAGTCCGACAACAGGAAGTACATCTACACAAGGAGAAACAACTGGAGGAGTCAGTCCAGGCAGCAGCAGTAAAGTATCTACACCATGCAGAGGAGGTAGTAGTTCAGTATTCATAATGGCAGGACACAACCCCACCATCAGGTTACCATAATTTTGGGGAGAAGCGGCAGAAGACCCTGAAAATCACTTGTTCATTTGTGCAAGGATATGGGAAGCAAAACAGATCATTGATGAAGATACCAAACTTGCACAACTAGCTATTATGCTAAGAGACTGTGCACTAGACTGTTACATGAGTCTAGACACAAACAGTGCCCCGGGGATGACAAGGTCACTGGCTGACATTAAGAAGTTATTAATAAATGAGTTCCAGAAGCTGAGCTCAGAAGATCAGTTCATGAATGAGATGATCAAAATAAGATAGAAACTAGGAGAGTCTATATGGGATATCGATCAGATATTCAAGCGACTGAAGGGAAAGTTAAAATACCTCATGACTGATATGCAACATCGACACCTATTTGTCAGCTCACTACTCCTGCACTTAAAATACCCTTTACGACAATAGAATTTTCAGAGGTAGGCAGCAACTCTGCAGGCAACCTTGTAGCTAGAAGAGAACCAGTACCAACAGATAGACCTAGTGATCAAGGAATTGAAGGAGGATTTGAAGAATATAACATTTCAACTAAACCTGAATAAGCACAAGGACAAATGAGAATTTTTTTGGTGTACCACATGCAGGACGGAAGGACACCACAAGAACAAATGCCCAACGTTCACGCAATATATGGAAGGAGGTATGCCAAATCCGTTACCACTGGGAGGACTATGGTGGGAAATATGCAAGAAATCGAGTCATGACCCTTATCACTGTATGATGATGCAAAAATACCAGACAATCCTAAAGATTTCATATTGCACCTTTTGCAAGTCAGTGGGCCACGACGATAAAGACTGTATAACTATGGAGTTGATGCAATAAAGGACATCAGACGCATATAGAGTACAATCGAGATGATGACTGGGAAATCAGTGCCACAATTCAATATAGCCCCAGCTCCATACAACACTGTGCAACAACAGTATAATACTGCACCACAATTGTACAATAACACACAGCCGCAGTACAACCCGAAACAACCTTAGTACAATACCGCGCAATATAATCAGGCGCCACAGTATAACGTGTCAAGAGGCAATCGAGCATGCTACAGAGGAGGAGGATGCGCTAGAGGAGGTTTTGGATGAGGTAGAGGACCTGTCACATGTCACAATTGTCAACAACCAGGGCATTATGCACAAGAATTTCCACTACCACCAACAACTTGTATGTATTTTCGTGCATCGGACCATGATACAGAGGAATGTTCGATCTTACTAGTAAATATTAAGGAAAAAAGGAATCAAAACAACCAGAATTTTCAGTGGATCTTAGTCGAAACAAGGGATGATGGATGGAACATCAACATAGTCACTCTTGGAGGATCTAAAATAGGCACTAACGTAGTTCGATAGGAACCAGAAAAAAAATCAGTGGGTGAAGAAGAACATCGAACAAAAAACACAGTTCGATGTACATAAGGATAAGGAGATATTCAAGCAAGCTAGACAAGAATTTCAGAAGGAGGACATGTCATCGACTTCAACTGTGAAACAAGACAAGGAAGCACCAAAATACGAGATTCCTCCATCATTGGATCATACCAACGGGATGCAACCCATTGGACAAGTACGTACAATCAAAGGCTTTTTGCAATCATGTGTAACGATATTAAGTGATCCCTCATCTGTAAAAATATTGTAAAACATACTAGAAAAATGTAGCAGCAAGACGAAAGAAAAGCTAGAACCAAAACAAATTAATCACCTACACACAAGAAGAAGAACAAGTGGGGAATTTAGACTAAATGCTAACATTGGGGATTTCAATATGGGAGACATAATATTGGATCTAGGATCGGAAGTGAATGTATTACCAAAGAAGACATGGAAATGCATGGGAGAGCCAAAATTAGGATACTCACCTGTTCAATTGAAACTAGCAAACCAACATAGAGTCCTACCAATCAGTAGACTGAAAGGAGTTACCGTAGACCTTGATGGAGTACGCACTAAATAAGACTTTGAAGTCATTGAAATAGTGGATGGCACAACACCATATCCAACATTACTTGGTCTGGATTGGGCATTTGACAAACATGCCATAATCAATTTGAAAACCAAGAAAATGGCATTTGAGTATGGAGAATATAGGGTCATCGCACCATTATACCCATCAAAAGGGGAGAGGTTTGTAGAACCTACTTGCCTAGACTTAGAAGAAATCGGTCAGTTGTACAGAACAACTGCGCGTGATGAAGATTACATAAACCCAACTATAGATGGGGTACTCAGTTGGTAGAGCACTACTTCATGTGAAATAGACTCAGACATCAGGTTATATAATTGACAGCAGAGGCTACACGAAGTATCCACGCGAAGATGTGAAAGAATAGACCATGCAGTAAGATGGGTAGGTATAGAAATCATGGAACCACCTAGTTTCCACAGACTAAACGACTTAGAAACATTCTTGACATAATACAAAGACGCGGTGTTAGAAAGCCAGAGATTGTTAACACTTGACTTAGCACTTAAGGCCACACTCGTGAGATGGTGGGGCACACATAAGGAGACAATCACATATTGGTACCAATGTAAGCAATTACTGCGCATAAGGTTCGACACAGAACAAAAAAACAATAAACAACAGAAGTATGAAGGATAAGGGACACCAGCGAAACACTTGGAAAAGTGCAGAACATTGTGGAAAATGACACCCCCAGAGGAATGGCCTCATTACTTCATACACACCCTAGAGGAAATAACAACGAATTGGTATACAGACCAGGAATTGCGCAAGGGAATTGCGACCTGGAAGACATTTCAACAGAATTTTTCAATCACTTTCTCCTTTGAACATGAGAACCCCAACATAGACGCAACCCTTAAATGAATCAAAGGGGTAATATCCATCAAAGAACTAGAAGTACAATTGATCACAGAAGCACAACAATGGAACAAACAAATAGTCAAGGACCTTTTGGCATGTTACCATGTACAGGAGGAAGCACCGAATGAAGATGATCCACGTGATATTCAGATCAAAGAAGTAGAAGGAGAAATAGACGTGGAAGGCCCACCCATATAATTTGAAGTCATTTCTGTGCTGATCAAGGTAAATAAAATTAACATCGGGACAATTGAGCAACCCAAAATGGCTAGCATTGGGGATTACTAGGATGAGAAAATAGTAGAAAGAATCACAAAGTTGTTGCGCAGATATAGTGACCTATTTCCCACAACATTCATAGAGGTGAAGGGCATAGCCAGAGAACTAGGAGAAACGAAGATACCACTCAGGCTTGATGCAAGACCTATTAGACAACGACCCTACAGATTGAACCCAATATACAAACATAAATTCAAATATGAGATCGATCGGATGCTTGAAGCCGACATCATAGAACTAGTTGAGGAGTCAGAATGGATAAGCCCAATGGTAGTACATGACAAGAAACATGGAGGGATTAGGATATGCATCGACTTGAGGAAGTTGAACGATGCATGCCTACACGACCCATTCCCTACATCGTTCACGGATGAAGTGTTAGAGAATGTGGGCGCACATGAAGCTTACTCATTCACTGATGGATTCTCAGGCTATCATTAGATTAAGATAGCATAGGAGGACAGATACAAGACCACGTTTGCAACAAAATGGGGATATTATCAGTACACATTCATGCTGTTTGGACTGAAGAATGCACCAACAATATTCTCTAGAGTGGTCATCGCAGGATTTAAAGAATTCATTCATCAATTTCTGGAAGTATACCTAGATGATTGGATAGTCTATAGTTTATTGAAAAATCATGTGGAAGTTTTATGATTGATGTTAGAAATATGTAGACAGTGTCAGATATCGCTGAATATAAAGAAATGCATATTTGGAACACTGTTTGGGATACTATTAGGTCATATAGTATGCAAACAAGGTTTATTAGTAGATTCGGAAAAGATCATAGTCATTGTTAACTTGCCAGCACCAAAAACAGTTTGTCAGCTAAGAGCGACATTAGGACACACAGGATACTATAGGAAATTCATCAAAGGATATGCGCATATCACAACACCGATGGAAAATATGCTAAAGAAGGATACAAAGTTTCAATGGAACGACGAGTGTCAACACGGTCTGGATACCTTGAAGGAAAAGATGGTTACCGCGCCGATATTAGTATTTCCAGACTGGGAGAAGACATTCCGCGTGCATGTAGATGCATCAACGATAGCACTTGGAGCTATCTTGGGACAACCAGGAGTGGGAGACTTGGATCACCCAATAGCATTTGCAAGCAGAAATCTATCCGACTCAGAACAGAACTATAACACTACAGAAAGAGAAGGCCTAGCCATGGTTTATGCACTGCAAAAATTTAGGCATTACTTATTGGGAAAACACTTTAAGATGTTCATAGATCACTCATCCCTAAAATACCTAGTTAACAAGCCAATGTTGGGGGGGGAAATCTGTCGATGGTTACTGCTATTTCAAGAATTCGACTTGGAAGTAATAATTAAACCAGGAAAATTGAATGCAGGACCTGACCACCTATCAAGGGTTACGAATGGAGAAGAACCTACGAATTTAGAAGACAACTTTCCAGATGCACAACTATTCTTAGTATAGATTGCTAATGAATAATTCTCAGACATCATTCATTACTTGAGTACAGGTATTGCGCTGCAAGAATATAGCACCGCACAGAAGAAAAACCTGGTAGTCTATGCGGGTGACTATCAATTGATTGTAGTAAATTTATATAAGATGGGCGCAGATAACATCTTGTGAAGATGCGTGTTAGAACACGAAAGACCAAGAGTCTTAGAAGAATCCCATGAGGGAATAGAAGGAAGGAATTATGTAGGTAAAGATACCGTGCATAAGGTATTGCACGCAAGACTATGGTGGAAACGATTCACAAAGACTTGAAGGAGTACTGTCAAGGATGAGATGTCTGTCAAAGGGTAGGCAAACCCAACAGAAGGGACGATATGCCATTACGAAAAAAAGTAACATTATAGGCATTTGACAAGTGGGAAGTAGAATTTTTGGGACCAACCAATCCACCCGCAAAAATAACAGGGGATCGGTACATTATCACCGCAATAGAATACTTAACAAGATGGGCGGAAGCCACACCAGTAAAATATTGCAGCGTTGAAAAAACAACACACTTTTTGTTTGAACACGTAGTCACCAGATTTGGGTTCCCAAGAGTTTTGATGAGAGACCAAGGCACGCACTTCATAAAAAGCACCATCCGTGCGATGACTGAAGAGTTTGAATTCCATCATCAAAAGAGCACACTGTATCATCCACAGGGAAATGGCACAGTGGAAGCCTTCAACAAAATCCTGGAGAACACGCTGAAAAATATTTGTAACATCAACAAAGATGAATGGGACCTCAAATTACCAACAATGTTATGGGCATACAGGACTACATGTAAAAATTTGACAGGGCACACACCATTTAAACTAGTTTATGACCAAGAAGCAGTGGTGCCATTAGAATTCTTAGTACCAAGCTTGCGCATAGGAGCCATCACACAAATGACCAAATGAGGCGCAGTACAGGAGAGACTGAATCAGTTACTAACCATGGAGGAAGACTGAATCTTAGCAGGATTCCACCAACAAGTTCATAAGGCCAAAGACAAGGCTTGGCATGATAGACATATCAAGACGAAAATGTTCAAGGAAGGAGATCTAGTATTGATGTATGACAACAAATCGTTTCAGCACCCAGGAAAGCTTAGAATACATTGGTTAGGACCGTACGAGGTAAAATATGTCAAAGATGGAGGAGTTGTACAGTTAAGAGATTTAGCAGGTGCAGAGCTCAGAGGAATGATCAATGGGAGACTACTGAAGCTGTACAAGGATAGTCGATCATCCACCGCGTAGTAAAAAAAAATGAAAAACAACAAAAAGGAAACAAAACCAAAGCGGGCGCAGTGCACCAGAGGGAGAAAGGCCACATGAGTTTAGAAACACAAATTCGACAAAGGATAATGGTCACATCAAAAGGGAAACAAACGGGAAAAGGAAATTCAACAAAAGCAGTACAACAAGACATCACTAGGTGGAATTGAACGATGGAAGGGATCGATGGGACACCACATTAATTGAGCCAACAGAAGTTGGAAAAGAAATAGTAATGGCATGTACGAAAATTCTAGAGATGCATTGAACCCTCAGTTATGGTGCATTAAACCCATAATGGATGAAGCGTCCTCGACAAGCATCATGGGAAGACGATACAACACGCGAGCATGAGAGCAACTAGTATATTCACGAAAGGAGAACAGACAGAGAGAAATAGAAACTAGAACGCACAGAGCGAGGCTACAGAGATCACATAAGTTATTCGAACCTAGAAAATGTTCGACAGTCACCACTATGGCACCACCGAAGCCAGTAGAA
The DNA here is from genome assembly GCA_032191745.1 of Picea mariana. NCBI lineage: Eukaryota > Viridiplantae > Streptophyta > Pinopsida > Pinales > Pinaceae > Picea > Picea mariana. The sequence continues at coordinate 38,203 of JASDQU010502101.1, read as the reverse complement.
GCAAGCGAAAATGCTAGACCAACCAGGGTTCAAACTAGGTCACGAGGACCGTTAGAAGAATAAGGTGAACAATAGCCGTCGGAGGTCATCAATATCGACGAAATCCCATCCCTAGAAACGATACCAGTACAATCCACACCGATACTGGATGAAAACCAACAACCAGCAGCAGAGGCCATGAATATAGATATGCCAGCAGCGGTGCAGGATCCACAGAACTAGGAAGCAAAAACCCTGAAAGATATGCAACCATAGAATACAGAAGAGCTCTGAAGGTTAATGGCACGACGTCGAAGCCGACAACAACAGTAGATCCAGATGAGTCTCAAATGACCATCTTAGAACACCCAGCAGGGGAGACAGGTGAAGATGTCTTGGCTTGGCCAGAATGGGTTACGGAGGAGAAACTGAAAGACACTGGAACTTCGAGCCAGCTACCACCATAGTAGAAAGACAAAATACAGATACCAAGGTCACCCCATAAGAATCCGACAGCAGAAATTGTTCTACCGTGCATACTAGCTGGGGTACAGGTAGGACCAGAGCTACTGATCCATGTCGGGAAGCTCAAATATTCAGACCACGATGTAGCAGACGAAGTCAAGTTCCCGTAACTTGCACACAGTGTATTTACACAGACCACGGGTACAACTGGAGTTGGAGAACCGATCAACCAACCATACTAGTGGGAAACTGGGCTGGAGAAAAAGGGAATTCTAGGTCTACTAGACCTACCACATTTTGGTAGGGGCCAGAACACAACAACATGCGTCAAACAACTGTTAGCAGTTACACATGGAGGGGATATCTAGCTGGACAAGCTTGCCCCCATAACTGTTGAGCTTATTGTGCAAATAATAGGCTTACCAATTCAGGGTATGGATCCCGCGTTGTTTTTGGATGAAAAAACCAAGGAGAAAGTGATAGCATAAGAGATGAAGAAGAAGTATGGAACCGCCAGAGGGACA
>JASDQU010502100.1:48043-58195 GCA_032191745.1 Picea mariana | reverse complement strand
AGATCTTCGTGTCAACCAGCAATGTCGATTGTCATATGGCATCCAACCCTTCAAGGATGAGGTATTATGTGATGATGCTCCACTAGATGTCTGTGATGTTCTCTTGGGCCAACCATATATGTGGAAGCGCCACGCTGTTTATGAGTCTTGACCCCGCAGTGCCATTGTTTCTCTAGGGGGTCATCTCTACAGAATACCGGAGGTAGTTCCGACTACTGTTCCACCTAAAAAATGTTGCAAGGTGGTATCTCATACTGCAAAATTCAGCTTCTTCAGAATCTATTCAAAATGGGAATAAAAAGACACTGCAACCACTACAGCTTCACCCCAAGCACCTTCTATCCAATAGAAGTAGGTCAACAAGGTTGCAGCAAAGAAAAAATATTCCTTCTACACTTCATCCTCTCATGTATCCCAACTTGTTGAATAGCCTCAACCTTAACAGGTTCATGATAGACTTCCACAAACTGAGTAGCGCGACATCTCCAGAAAGGCAAGAAGCTCACCAAGATGCAGATTCAACAAACGCTTTTTCCTCTCCCCTGAGAACTCAACACAATGGACACCATTTCTTCATAATGAGGGAGGATTGATCTAGGTTGATATTGGTGGCCACCCACCTTTTCTGACTAGCTCAAAACATTTTTTTGACAAATTTGGTAATTTACTATTTTTAGTAGTTTTTAACTTCCACGGCCATTTTGAGGGCCCAAATGAAGGTTTTTCAAGATTGAGGTCCTCAATGATATCCAAAGGCATGATTGATCTCACAAAATGAATATCCTCTACGATACCTTTCAAACGATCTATCATACGCCTAAAATGAAGATCGTATGCAAAAGTTACGACCCCGGGAAGTTGATGTACTAACTTACCCAAACGGGGCCCACATGACTTTTGGTGCTTCATCTCCTAGGGTCAGGTTTTTGGATGTCTAGGAATTTTGGCATTCCTGTTTATTGTAAAAAGGCCTTCAGAGCCTGATTGTAATCATCTTTTTGAGAATGTGAGTAGCCATCACATCTCTTCTCAGAGATAAGCTACCACCATTCTATTGAGTCTTTCACTCTGTATTTTACAGTCTCTGTACATTTATTTCATTAATAAAAATCATGTATTACTGTATATCTGTGTTTATGGTTGCATCTCTGATATATTTTTGTTATATTATTGAATATATGTGATATCTTTGTGCATTTCTTTATTATATCTCTGATCTCATTTCGTGCCGAAAATAATCCGTATCAGTGGTATTAGAGCAGACTGTTCTTGGTCATTTTTTTCAGTGCATGTCCCCGACGAGGTCCGAGTATAGCAAGTTGCGTCTCGAGCTTGTCTCTCTTGAGGAAAATCTCTCCCACACACCCAAAAATTCCTCAATGGTGGAAGAAAAGAAAAATGATGGAGCAGACGATCCTATCAGTCTGTTGCTTGAGCAAGCTCTCACGCGACAGAGGGAAGAAATGATGGAGAATTTTTCCCACATCCTTCAACGCCTACCTTTAGCAATAGACGCATCTTCATCAAACGACCACTTTGGAGGCACCTCTCCTTTAAAGGTACAAGTTAATTTTGATATTCCTGTATTTGAAGGACAGATAGATGCAGAAGCCCTAGACAAATGGTTAAATCTGCTAGAAGGTTATTTCTCTATTCACAAATTTTCCGACAAAGAAAAGATCACCTTCATACTCCTTAAATCTCTCCCCCATTTCAAACATTGGTGGGAAAATTATTGGGAGCAGAGTTCCACAGAGGTTTCTAAAATATATGGGGCCGATCCCACTTGGGATTTTTTTATGGATGCGGTAAAGGAACAATATTACCCTATTGGCAACTATGAGGACTAGTACATGAGATGGACCACTCTGCGGAAAGAGAGGGGCCAAGTTGTTCCAGAGTTCACCAATACCTTCCATACCTTGAGCACCAAGCTGGGTATCAAAGACTCCAAACGACATTTGGTTCTAAAATAATGTGGGGCTCTACACAAATACATCCAAACTGAAATGGATTTTCTGGACATCTCATCACTCGGTGGTCCTGATCGATATGTTGTTAAAATCGAGCAGAAATTTAAGAACTAGAACAAATGGGATTTTGATTCTGCAAATCCATAACAACCAAAGTATGACAAAGACGTCCCTAACAAATAGTCTCCCGAAAACCAGTCCAAGCCACATGAAAAGAAGGGTCATGCGAAGACAAAGAAGGACACTAGAAAATGGTGTGATTTCCACAAACGTCTGTTATCGGACTAATCRGTAGGTGTATACACTAACAGATCTCCCTAGATCCACCTGGATCTAGAACAAAATAGGATAGATCATGACTCTTTCCCTAAGTTGTAATCATTRAATCTACTAATAGGAAGGAATAAGTGACATACCTTTATATCACTTCCTTAGGTCTCTRTTGTTCCCGCTTCGCTCTGGTGCTCTCGTGAAGTCAAGTCTGAGACAACACAAACCAACCAAAGTGAATATAGCAAAGTATATTCAATGTCAACTTATGCATATGATCAAGGAATTACACAATAAAGTAAGAATGAATTTATGGGAAAGGGACATGCCACTGTATCATATTAATTGAAAGTAGAAGATACAACCTGATTGCCTTGATGTTGCAAGCTTCCTTTCAGTGACCCTTGGTTCCAACACACACACTTGCTCTGTACTTGCATGAAGAAGATCCAATTCCTCAGGCAAAATTCATCTTTCTCAGGAAAAAATTCCTTGTTGGGATCCTGAATACAACATTGTTGAAACATCACCAAAGTGACCAAAATCATGTGTAACAGAATGCCCCCCGAAGTATGAGGCCGGAATTTGTGACAGCCAAAATACTTTGTAAATTGAGTGTGTGTCAGAAACCAGGAGTGCACCTAGTCAGAAACCTGCAAACAACCAAGCATCTGCAGAATATAATACCAGTTTTGAGGTAGGCATTCCCATACTTAGATCACAGATGGATGACATTGTGAACGTAGGTCATGGCCACCAATCATACACAGTGGATCCATGCCATCAAAATACTGCATAGCCACCAAGAATACACTATGGATCTATGCAAGAAGATTCAAATTAAGACGACATAGCTACATGACATACAAAGTGGATCTATGTGTCGATGCAAATCATACATACTCCATCACAGTCTAGATAAAAAAGATGAGACCCAGGGTCTTCAATCCCGTCATCTAAAAGTACGAATCTAGCCATGTGATTACATGTGCTGAAGTTGAACATGGTAGAAACCACTTGATTACCGGTCATTGATGAAACCATTAACAAGTGCGAGGGAAATCACCATTAATGTCAATGACTCCCAAGGTACACTAGTACAATACAACGAATGTGAATAAATGAGCTGAGGTTGAACATTCGACGGAATCTCCCAATCAGGGGTCAATAATGAAANAAGTACGAATCTAGCCATGTGATTACATGTGCTGAAGTTGAACATGGTAGAAACCACTTGATTACTGGTCATTGATGAAACCATTAACAAGTGCGAGGGAAATCACAATTAATTTCAATGACTCCCAAGGTACACTAGTACAATCCAACGAATGTGAATAAATGAGCTGAGGTTGAACATTCGACGGAATCTCCCAATCAGGGGTCAATAATGAAAACCCACTGTCAAAAGAGAGGAAACCTGCCATTGAGGCATGTAAGTTCCAAGGTGCCAAACAATTTCTAAGTCTTGTTTTCAGATAATGAGTTGGAGTCGACGGAACAAGACTCGTCACAGGAGGGCCTTGATGTATCCCCCATCAATGACATGAAATAAGTATTAGAGTTTGAAGGTGAAATAGAGTATGAATATAGGTTGAAATGGACACAGGGAAGGCCGACATGGTAAGAACGGACAACTGTAGATGGTCGACTCAATAGAAGGTTTGGATGAACTTCTCTTGAACATATGAATGACATGACCAAGGACTTGGTAGCACTGAATCAAAGACGACCCAAGATATGATCTTGTGGCATGTCGAATGAGAAACAAATGTATTTCCAAAACCAACTTCAATAATGAATAGGGGGTGTCATGTTCAAGAGAGACACTTACTGCCATGAATATGAATACGAAAACACATCCCTTTCCCAAAATTTCCCCCACCATTTCTGGTGAGTACCTCTTTATTTTTATGCAAGCTTGAGGAGGATAACATATGCTTGTTGATGTAAGCTCATCCTTTGGACGAGTCCCTCAGAGTATGTTTAATGAACCCTAGGAAGGAGTGGTTCGGTCCCATTACGGGTCTTTTGATGTTTTTTTAACGAGTCCAAAGATAGAAAACTCACAGGGTTTTCATGTTTTTAGAGTCTAAAAAACACTTAAAGAGAACTCTCTCAGTTCCTTTTTCATAAAATAGTTCAACAGGACCGAAAAAGTGATAAAATATAGAACATTTTGTTCAGATATTTTTACGAGCGTGAACAAAACACAGTTGCTTGATGATCTTTTCATTTTTATGGAGTGTGAAAAGAGCTTAAAGGATACTTCTTTGCGTTCATCATTTTTGTGTTACCATGACGAGTATGAAAAGACAAGAAAAGTATACTCGGTTAAGTTCTCATGTATTTTTGAGCGCAAGAACGAATGAAGACTGAGCTCGAGGTTTGTCTAAAAACCATAAAAAATAGTCGTACATGCAAAAAAAAGGGAAAAACATCTGTACTCCTTCGTGTGGACTTCAAAGTTGCTATATCTGCAAAAAGTCACACTCATAGGACTATTAGGCATTAGGTTTGATGGGAAAAACAATATAAAAAATCAACAAAAATGGTAAAAAGTGAATAAATATGGGTAAAAAGGGCTTTTACCATTTTCATTGTGATTTTGCCAAGAACTTTGCCCAAAACACCTCTTTTTCCCCCAAATATTTTTTCTCGATCACGGGATTCACAAGCGACCATTTGGTGAACCGTCTCCATCAACGACGTAAGCTAGGAATGACCCAGGTACCGTTGCTGCGCTCTGAGACTGTGGACTCTTGAAATTCTTTCAGATTTTGGGCATGAGAGCCCAAATCAGGTTGTTGGAGTACCTGGTTCATATGTGGGATGTGGACCAACAGTTCTTTCATGTGGGAGTCCACACCTTGGCCCTAGATATCGAGGATATCTACTTTCTAACAGGGTTATCACGGCGTGGGTACCAGACCAGCTTGACCAGTAGCCGAGGTGGCAGATTCCCTATGAGTGAGTATTTTCTCTAGTACTGTGTTCCAGAGGCAGAAAGAAGAAAGGGCAAGGTTGCTATTTGGGGGGTCCAAGATTTGACCCTGCGAACCATTTTGTTCACTATATCATGCATGGCTGGGAGCGCAGCTCCACACATGGCTCTCTAGATCTACTTCCAATATTCCATAGAGTGAAAAGAGCCACGAGTCTTCAACTGGTCGGATGCAGTTCTCCACAATATGAAGAGGCAATTGATGAAATGTAGGAAGGGCGGCTTGAAGTAGTTTTGGTATAGATCAATTTTCGTGTCCTTTCTGGAGAGGGTCCCATTGCTGAGATTACAGGATGAGTGGGGTTTATCGGTCCCACAGGATCCGAGGATGCTAAGGTGGTGTAACCTCATGGCCCGACACATAGCTGGGCCCATCATCAAATACAATGATTCATTCTTTGACTGGTTGTGACCACAGATGCTGATGGTTTATGACTACGCATACGCCAGTTTGGACTTCCAAGGGGATTTGTATTTATCCCTACCTGAGGATGCTCAGTGGGGTGACCTAGGTAAGAAGTACACATTTTGTTCTTTTAAATGTTTTTGTAATTTTTATCATATAAAATGTTTTTTATGTTTGTCTAAGAACTAATCAAAAAATCTCCTTTTGATGACACAGATGTGGGGCCATATCGACCTCCAGGCACGTCTCCTATTCAATGGTGAGGAGAGGTGGCTCCAATGGTGCAATGGGATGCCAAAGACTATGAGGCAGTGGAGCAAAACTTGGAGGGGTTGACTACTGACATTCCAGATATGGCTATTGGGGAGATCCCTAGGTGTTATTAGTGCCACACTGTGGGCGTGTCAGAGTCTATTAGCCGACTGCTTCATAGGGTGGCCTGGGAAATTGTGTGTTATCATGAGCATCACCCATGATGCTACTTTGTAGAAGCTATGAGATTCATATTTTGAGATTTTGGTCCTTGGATAGAAACTTTTTGTAAAAACTTTTGATCGTTATATACATATGTACGAATTCTACTGGCTTATCTTGTGTTGTGTGATACATGTGATGTGATTGGTTTATAAATGGCCCAAATGTCTGTCTAATACATAGTTAGCTAATGCATCAGTTAATGTATTTAGACATCTAGGAATGTGTTAATACTCAATATAATCAAAATAACGTTCCAAGAGGTGAATTTGTAAATATACCCGTAATAAAGTAGGACTTTGAATAACATAGACATTACTTAACTGTAGTACTACTAGCTGCGAATCGAGTCGTACAACCAAGTGACGGATACTGAGCAAAATAACATCAATCAACAATTCGATAATGGTGCTATACTCTGCAATATTCTTGGTTACACGACCGAGACACACACCTCGTAGAGTGATAAGTTTGTTTATAGGGGCGTAAATTGCCCAAGCAGTAGAAGCAAGGTTCTGAGTACTACGGCTAGCGCCATCAGTGAAGCCAATGTGGGGTAGCGAAGACTCCAACATCTGGAAACCAAACACAACATAACATAAGGGCAGAGATCATATAACGAAAAAGAATACTACAATAAAACACAAGAAGTATGATACAATAAAATACATGTACTCATGCACAGGTGATTTTAGGCATAGTACTTATTTAAGTACAACCCATTTCTGGTTTCTCTCAAAGGGATACTATCATAGTCCACTAACTCATAAGCTCGTTTCTCCAAAATTCATCTAACGATATAAGGACCTTTCCACATAGCTTCAAATTTTCCTGCTCCTATCATATCTTGATCTTGTTCATAAAGAAGAACCAGATCACCTTCTGTGAAAACGCGAGGCTTGACATGTTTGTCATATTGGGATTTGATGCATTTCTTCTGGGCTTCTATGACTAGGGCGGCTTCATGATGAGTTTCATCTAATCAAATGAGATACAAAATACATTCTTCTTCGGCAGAGGTGTTTGGGAGGAGTTCGACAGCTAGTTTTAAGGAGGGTATCTCACATTCAATCGATAGGATGGCTTCTACACCATAGACTAGCTGAAATGGTGTAAACCCGGTAGTAGACTTAATCGATGTCTGATAAGCCCACAATGCTAAAAACAACATCGTGTGCCAACTCGTTTTGTGAATTTCTATGATTCGTCGAAGTACGGTAATGAGGACTTTGTTAATTGCTTCGACTTGGCCATTGGATTGTGGGTAATAGGGTGTTGAGTTTTCATGGCAAAGACCCAACTTTTCAGTGAGTTCGGACATCATGAAGTTTCTAAAGTGACTACCATGATCAGTGACGATAGCTTGAGGAACACCAAAATGAGCTATGATGTGATTGAATATGAATAATGATGCGGTCTTTCTGGTGTTGTCAAATGTCGGCATCGCCTTGGCCCATTTCGTAAAATAGTCTACGACTACAATAATGTATCCATGCCCCCCGACCGAGTGAGGGTGACATGTCATGAAATCGATACCCCATTTCACAAAAGGACCCATGGAGACCATAGGGTGAAGAGGAGCAGGATGTGACCGTATTTTATGGTTGTAGGTTTGGCAAGCATGGCATTTTTGGACGACAATTATACAATTGTTAAATAAAGAAGGCCAAAAATACCCTGCTCGCAAGATCTTCTGGGCAGTAGCATACCCAGACATATGACCACCACAGGCTCTAGAATGGCAGTCATTTAGGGCTTTCTCAGCTTCGTCAAACATGAGGTAGCATTGAAAAACTGAGTCAATCCCATGATGATAAAGAGTATCACCGAGGATAATATACTGATGGGCTTGGTAGCGTATTCGATAGCGGTTAGTACTAGACAAATTGGGCCGAAAAGTCTGGGTTTGGAGATATATGATGATATCTCCATACCAAAGATCATCAGAACTAATAAGGAAAATGGATTCATCAGGTAATGAATCGGCTGCTACATTTTTCGTCTCAGAGTAGGGAAAGTTACATATCAACTCGAAAAACACTAAGGATTTCTTGGACTTAGCATGTTCAAATTCTAAGTCAAACTCCTGGAGTATCACGATCCATTTGGAGTATTTTCCCCCTAGCAGTTGACGTGTGAGAATGTGCTGCATAGGGTTGCAGTTAGAAATTACCATAGTCTTGCAAGAGAGGATATAGTGTCGGAAACGTTGAACTGCTTGGACAACTGCCAAGGCCAAGAGTTATCTCAACATAGTTCGGGATGAAACGACGAAGAAAGTTTGCTTTTCCTTACAAACTTTGTAACTGGTGAAGTGAAGAAGGAGGAGGGAGATTGAGAATCACCTCGACCTTCAAAGGATCTACCCTAATCCCTTGACGTGAAAAAATAAAGCCTAGAAGTCGGCTAGATTCTACAAAGAAAACACATTTGTGAGGATTCAAGAGTATATGGTAGAATCGAAATCGAAGGAAAATGGCTTGGAGGTGTATTGGATGATCTATACGACGCATGGAATGAGTGGGTAAGTCGTCTAGATATGGTTGCATGATGTGTTTTATATCATGGAAGGTGTAAGACATAGCACACTGAAAAGTTGCGCCAACGTTTTTTAGACCGAAAGGAAGTTTCTGATAGGCAAAAGTGCCCCAAGGAAAAATAAAAGTGGTTTTGTGTTGGTCCTTGGGAACGATATTGATTTGATTATATCCTAATAAACCATGCATCAGAGAGAATATTTCACTTCCGGCACAATCATCGATGATCTGGTCGATGAAGGGGGTAGGAAAGTTGTGTTTAGGATATGCTTTGTTAATATCCCTATAATCAATGCACATGCGGATTGTGCCTTGTTTCTTGTTGATTGGGACAATATTGTAAACCCAGTCAGTGAGAGCCATTGGGTAAATAAAGCCAGCTTTGAGAAGTTTCTCAACTTCAAGCTTGATAGGGGCCACTTTACGTGGGTGGACCGAACGAAGGCATTTCCGGACAGGTTTAGCATCTGGCTATGTCTTAATCTCATGTACCACAATGTTGGGGTCAATACCTGACATTTCTTCATAGCTCCAGGTGAAGACATCACAAAATTATTTGAAAAGTGACTTGTAGGTAACAATTTCGTCAGGGGAACACGAAGCTCCGATATGCACATTTTTGACAATTCCAGGTTTTATGGATATGTCGAGGGGAATGGTGGGTGAGATATTACTTAAGTTCCCTTCAGAAAACACATCGTGTGTAGACTTGGGAATGGTGGAAATGATGACAATAGTTGATGGGGTCGAGATCTGTTGGTAGCTCTCGATGGTGTGTTGTTCTAGGAAGAGGATGGAATGATGATGTCCATCGTCCTAGGGGGTGTCTTCCATAATAGACATAATCATCTCATCTGTGGGAAAAATGACGCGAAAAGGATCTGGAGATAAATCACCAAGAGAGGGGGTAGAAGGAGTTGCCGATTGAATGGCCTGATAGGTGGATTCGACTGGACTCAAAGGCAGGTGGATTCGACTGGACTCAAAGGCATTTCATCGTCGTAATGAACATCATGGCCGGGTTTGGGTACCATCCATGGGTCATGAGACACAGAGGTTCCATGAATAGAGGTGGAGATCATGTTGATAGAGGTGAAAAATAGATGTGGAACATCGGGTGGTGGGATGGGGAAGGTACCCATTAACGAGGAGTTCTTAATAAGAACCACATAGATGTTCTCGTATCTTGGGGGGGGGGGTTGGCAATGAACAGTATGTTGCCGGTACACACATCTGAGTTAAAGAAGGATAATTGGTCGACAGTAATTACCTTTCCTTGATGAGGGAAACACACGACATGGAAAAGAGTCGACACAACTGCGTGCATGGAATCAATCTAGCTACGACCAAGTAGAAGGTTGTAATCAAGAGGAGCGTCAAAGACTTCCACTACAAATTGGATCATTTTTCCTTCTAACATAATCGACAATGAAGGGAGGACACTATAAGGCTTGAAACCAGAGCCATTAAAGGATTTAAGCATGTTGTGGG
>JASDQU010502100.1:22408-34584 GCA_032191745.1 Picea mariana | reverse complement strand
CGGGGCCATGCCACATAGGAATAGATCTATGTGGCGAAAGATACTCATCATGAGTGGTTTTGTGAGCTATGGAAGCCCCTTGATAGGATCCATAAAGACATGAGGGAAGTACAAAAATCTAATCTTCAATGGAAGAGGTAGCAGAGAATTTGTTGTAAAGTTCTAAAAAAGATAAACAAGGCAGAAAAGGGTCGAGGCTAGAAGGTGGACTGGATTTCCTAGACAATGCCCCCAGTTTTAAAGCAAGACTCATTATGTAAACTCTCATTGGTTCCAAATCAGGGAGGACAGTGTGATTATTCTTATCCTCTCTGGGCTTATCAATGGAAGCCATGATTTCTGGGGTGGCCTCTTCTGAAGGCAACTTAATATCTAAGAAATCATACGAACCAAGAGAGTCAACAAACCATATGGACAGAGAAGGTTGATCACACTCCACATGAAGATGGAGTTGTTGACCAGTATCAATAGATATTGAAGGGATATATGCTCCATGTGAGTCAACATCCTCAAGATGAGGTACCACCCAAGGATAAAATGACTCGAGGGATCCACTGATAGATGAGAAAATCATGTTTATAGGAATGATATGGGTAGTGTCGGGTGCAGGAAGGGGGAACATCCCCATAAGAAATGGATCTTTAAACATACCTACACCAATGCTTTCATACCCCCCAAAAGATTCACTTATGAAGGGAACGTTGGTGCTAGGATTATATTGTAAGTCAAGTGTACAATAATCTAGTTGATCGATTATGACTATCTTTCATTTATGGGGAAAATGTATGACGTGAAATACAGTGGATGCCACAACCTTCATTGCATAGAAACAAGTGTGACCCAAGAGTAGATTATAGTCAAGTGGGGTGTCTACCACTTCAACTTATATGGAGACAATCTTGCCCCTGAGCTCGATGGGTAATGAGGTGAGAATTTTGTGAGGTTTGAAAGAATGTCCATCAAAATATTTTAGGATGGTTGGAGATGGGGTGAGTTGTGGAGAACCAAGGGATTTCCAACATGAAAAAGACATAATGCAAGTGGTCGCTCCTTCATCGATCACCGTATGAAATATATTTTTGTTCAAAAAACCAACTATGATTTGCAATGCAAGTTGGTGTGAGAAATGCGACTCACTCTATTTTTTTTCAAAGGAAATAATATTGGACTTTGAAGGGTCGATTCCCCCCATGGATGATAGAAAGGATTTCCGTTGTGAAGGAAAACTCTGTAATACTTCGAGTGTTGACATGGCACATGGTGCTTAGGCGAGATATTCCACTATTCTATAGTGTTGAGCTACCTAGGCATTCATATTATGGGTAATCTGTCGAGGTACCCCTTTTGGAGGGAAGATTGCAGGTTCAAAAGCTAGTTTCTCTAAAGTGAGAGGGCCATTGTGTGGTATAGTCGATGTAGGATCCTTCAATGAAGGTTCCCATTCTCGGGATTCTTATTTCTTCGCTCGGGTGGATAGTGTGACCATTGATTTAACCATCATAATATTCAGAGATTACCACTTTGCATTTCCCTCGGGTGGGGGTGTAGGAACTTGTGTGACAATTTGTTGTTGCTAGGGAAAAGGATTGGTTAATACTGCTAGTTGAGAAGGAGATCCCCCTCGCTTGAGGTATTGATGAATCTCGGTAAGGCGAGGGAAGTCTTTGGTGAAGTGGTCCTCCTTACATACCATGCAAGGATATTTCATCTTTATTTTATTTTTTCCCCAACATTGGGGTCTTGGGTGTTTTTACTCTCCTGCAAGTTAGAATATTTTTTCGATTTACCCCTATTTTTATTCTTTGCTTTGGATTGTTGAGATGAAACAAAATGAACTTCATTCACCTCGAAGGTTTGTGCAGGAGAGGGAGGAGACTTGGTATTGGTACCATTATGTGATTATGTCACAGACTATGATTTTACGGAACCCACTATGCCATCAACATGGGCTCTTGGGGCTGGTTTTGATAGATCATTTGATGGTCGAGGAGCATGAGGGATCAGATCATATAGTGTGCCTGACTAGGAATATACCAAGTCTAAATATTGATCATGACTGATGGTTTTCTCCTCGATTACAATGCCTCCCATGGGGACATCTCTAGCAATGGGAGGCAGGAGTGACTATGTGAACCAATCTTCCAGGAGTTGGTCTAGAATAGTGGCTTTAATCAACCGTTGTTGTTGCATCCATTCATGAATATGATCATAAATATGAGTGGAGGTGGATTGTCGAAGCGAGGTTAAAATATCAGTACCGGTCTCATACTAAATGGGAAATTGGAAATGTGTCAGAAAATCCATAGCAAGAGAATTAAAATCGACAAAGGAGTTTCACGAAAACTCAATATACCATTTTGCCACCAAACCTGTAAGTGTTCTCAGGAAAATTCGTAATCGAATGGAATCATCCATTAAGGAGTTATAAGAACACCATATATGGAACGTCATAACATGGTTGTTAAGATCTTCTCCAGGTTTTTCATCAAATTTTGGGATGTCAGACAATAGTTTGGTAGGGATAGAGGGTTGGAATGGGGCATGTTGTATGGGATTGTTTGTCAAATATGAAAAATATGGCAAATCTAAAGTAGCCAAGAAAGGAAGTTGTCGGTTAGGTTGAAAATACTAGTAGTGTGGATGAGGCATCGGAGTACCAATAGGACCATGTGCAGGTTGGGATGGCATGTTGAAACCTGATGGTCCACCCATATATGGTTGAGTGGCTTGGGGAGTGGGGAACATGGGGTTCATTGGTTGAGTGGGAAAATATCCTTGTGAAGAGATTCCCGCCAGATTGGGTTTCCCCATGAAGTATTTGGCACTCCCGGATATGGTAAACCACTATAAATACCTGTAGGGTTTTCCATAACATTCTATCCCCAAGGGTGAGGTTGATTTTCGGTGTGGGATTGTCCCCAAATTGGCTGCTAACCTCTAGCTGGTTTCTTTCCAGATGGTTGTTGACCCCAAATAGGTTGTTTCCCCCCAATGATTTATTGTCCCCAAAGAGGTTTTTCCCCCCAACTAGTTTTTGTTGTCCCTAGATCGAATATTGTCCCACAGTTGAAGGTTTTCCTCCAAATGGAACTTGACATGCAATTGAAGGTTTCCCCCCATTTGGAAACTGAGCCATAGTTGAAGGCTTCCCTCTAGCGGGGTACTGGACTACAGATTAAGGTGGCCCTCTAGTTGTAACGTGCCCCCTAGTTGTATGTGGAATAGTTTGTGGAACTTTCATTTGGTTAACACCTTGATTGGGCAGAGAAACAATGAAGCTACTTGTCATAGGACCCAAGGTAGTAGCACTACTGGCCACTAGATTAGATGGAGTCCATAAAGGAAAACCAAGTAACGTGCTTGGTGTATGCAAGTGTGTAGCTAGATATGCGAGAAGAGAAGTTGTACTAATCGGTTGTTGATTCAGGGTAATAGGGGTCAATGACATTTCCCACAAATAAGAAGTGCCAGTAGTGGTAATGTGTACCAGGGAGGCTATCTCAGGATCAAGTGGGGGTATCACTATTCCATTTGTATAGTTAGATGTTGATGCATGCATACCATAATATTTTCTACTGTACATATCGGGTGACAAGAGGTAAAAAGAAAAAGAATCATAATAACTCGTTGATGAAAAGTTAACAATTGGTTGATCAAAAGGACCAGTCAAAGGTGGGTTTGTGGAAGAGGGAAAACCTTCTTCCATGATTTCGACCACTCCTTTAGTCTAGTCAATTGGGGGAACTATGCTCCCAATTTTAGAAGCAAACCCTTTGTTAATAGTTCCTTCTTTATAAGGGTTCTGTGGAAGATTGTGTTCTTCGATATCCAACCCTTTCATTCTTCGATATATTCAAAGACCTTGGTCGACCACGATGAAAGTATAATAGAAATGATGATCCCTAAGGCCAACTATGGATCTCGAAGGAACACACACCTAAGAAAAAATCTATAGGTAATCAACCAAACAACAATATATATAAGGATCTTCCAAATACGGGATGCCAAGCTGTCATCGAAGATATGAGAAGCAGTTACCCTGACCTCCACATAACATCCCTTCTCAGTGCAAGCAACCCTCATTTCATGGGATCACCCTACAAGGGTATTGAAAGTGTGATACGAAAGTTTCCCCAGGTACTGTGGGAATACCCCCACAGTCACCTCTGTAGATACCTAGGAAAGGTGACTAGGGTTACCAACTCGCAGTCAGCCTCCGGGGGGGTACAGTCGACAGTCAGGACCGAATGTATGGGAAGGATAAAAAAAGTCCAAAGATCTTTGAAAGTACTAAAGACAAGTGGAACCGTAATACTCCTGAGGACCTCGAACGGATTCGAGATTCACGAATCACCGAGACCAAATGAACCAATAACACTCAATAAAAACCCCCAATATATGCTCTTTCCGCTGCAATTGGTCAATATTTTGAGGGGCAATCTTCGCTACTCTTTTGCACGTGACCTCGTGTTTAGCCCCTGTGTTAGAGGGGGTTCTCGGATATTCCTATACAACAGTTGGATTTTTCCCCTCTTTAGTGTTCTACATTATTGTGTAGTAGTCTTGGACAATTTACTCTCTTTTCCTAGTCCAAAGACTCTAGCTGTAAGATACTATTGGTGTAGTAAAAACAAAAATGTCAATTAATTTTATTAGTGTGTTGGTTCATTTTAATAGTTGTTTTTACTCGAGGGGTGTACTAAGGTGAAACTAATGATGTGCTGACTCGACTCCAAAATCATGCAATAAGAATGAAATGCAAAGATTTTTATTTCAATGAATTCTATCTGCGGGAAGGAGAAGAGATACTTTTCCTCTTATTGGAAATAAACACCCAAAAACATGCAACTTTCACTTTTCTTTTTTCAAATGGAAAAAAATTGAAATGCCAAACTATAAATTTAATTCTCACGAAATCCCAAACAAAAACAAACTCTTTCAACTATGTACCAAGACATTCCAACTATGAAAGTAGGATGCAAAATTTGTGTTTTCTTCTTTCCAAATCACATGAAAACTCAAAAAAGACACTTTTTTTTTTTTCTTTTAATAAAAGTATTCAATGACACTTTGCAAAGAACTCAAAAGTGAATGAAGGTGTTGACATGCTCCTCAATATCTAAGGTTTCCATTTCTTGTCGCTTCGAGAGGGATCCTTCCCTAGCGTTGGAAAACATCATGAGAGAATTGGAAGCCAACTCTATATTAGACTCAAGTAAACAACATGGTTCATTCTCATCTAATTTAGTAATTAGCATAGAAGAAATCGTTGCATGCCTAGCACACTTAGATATTTTGGAGCTCATATTGCTATGAAATATTTGAGGCTCCATGCCCTGAGATAAAAACTGACAGAGATTCATCACCCTATTGCTCTGCGACTTGGGTAATGATGAGAAAATATGGAGGAAATCTTGTTGAAGACTTGTGATGGTTACAGTGGATCATAATCGATGCAATATAGTTTGCGAGGATTGACAACACTAACATATTTTGCACGAAATAGTTTTATAGATCATGAGACAAGTTTCCAAGGAAGCCATGCTTACATATCAAACAATGCAACAACGAAGGTCATGCTTACATCTCAAACAACGTAGGAATGAAAGTTTGTTTCCAAGTAAAGAGATTCTATAAATACCATTTTGCTCTTAAATCCACCCAAAAACTTGTTGATGTCGATACATAATTAGGTGATGCCTTGTTGTATTCCAGGCAGTAGAATTTTCCTTTTTAATTTCTCATCGTCATTTTCCAAAGTCGAGACGCACGAGCTCACCATTGTTTGAAGTAAATACTTGTTATATATAAACGATGGAATTGAGAAGTACAATCGTAGCCCCCAAATATTATTGTAAAGAAGATAAGATAGAAATAAGAAGAAGATCTAGTCTCCATATCACATTGAAGAAAAATAAAAGTGTATCCATCCATGTTATCATAGAAGAAAACTATGGATCTTCCACCCAATCTAGAGCTGGAAGAGATGATGCTTTCTTTGTTACGGGGCAATCAACTTCCAACCTCCAATGGACAGGAAATTACCCCTATACTGGAGATGTTGTGAGGGATGGTAGTCACTAGGTGCGGTGTGGGGATTCATAGTCTCAATCATGTTAGCTTCTCCTCACCTCCAAAAGAAAATTATCCTATATAAAGTTGGGCACAGTTCCAAGAGTTGTGGAGATCATGGCAAACAAATCAGAGGCTCGACTATTGGATCATTCCGTAACTACGATCAAGATATTTGCAAGTGGGATTGAATTGGGAGTCAATATAGTCTTGGACAGTGTGGCTCTACCCCATCTCTTATGCATGGTTGTCAAAAAAGATGGTCAAGTATTCTTCTCTCCACATTCCCCTTCGCCCTTTAAAACCCTTTTTCTACTTTTTGAAAAGAGTTTGAAATCATTGCTTACGAGTTTGCTTAGTTAATAATTTAGTGGTGGTACGATAGGCCCATAGAGTATGTCTCTAGAAGATGCACCCGAATGTAAGTGGAGGAGTAGGTCAATGGAAGATACACCAAAACACAGGTGGAGTAGGTCCATGGCAGATACATCAGAAGTATCAGTTGTTCTTTAATTGGAGTAGGTCCATGGTAGATGTAGTGGAAGTAGTAGTAATTGTTTAATTAATGAATGAAACAACTTGCAGGAGGAGCTAAATGAAAAATGATATTACTGAGGAATGCACCACCCCTTACAAAACTAGGAGGAAAAATATTTATTACAATTACATTGGAAGTGAATTTAGTAATAAGACTTCGAATTCTTTGGCCAATAACATACCAAATAAATGATATTTCAAATTCAATTTTAATCAATGTTTTTTCAAACTTTGGTTAAAGGGATGCATAACGGATGCATATTTTACAGTCAAACATCAAATAATATCAAGTCAATGTGAACTCGATGCTATGGACCATGTCTGTTGACATGTATAATAATAAGCATGATTTTTAAATTTGAGTTGGGAGGGAACAATTGCATGCTTGTTTCCACATATCTAGTTAAACGAACAATCATATGTTAGTTGATTTGAAATTAAGGGTTCAAATTTCTCCCCATCTCCTCGCATAGCCAATCAAAGAATGACTCTTTCTAAATTGTGCTAAAGGTGATTCTTGTGTTTTTCCTTTGATTCTTGGCATAGTATTGTAGTAGCAAGACTACTCTTCAGAATCATTGATTTGAAATTTAGGGTTTCATAGAAAATCAAGCATTGTTTTAAGCTCAATATGAGGCCAAATAAAATGAAGCATGTGATTGGTGCAAATAAAGTGTTTGATATATTTTCCAATTAAAACTTAGGGTAATATATTAATAAAAGCTTACATTGATGTGCAAATTAATACGAATCATGTCAAATATACCATATATTCTCAACCTAAAAGACAAGGAATAATAAAAAGAATAAAGAATATGTATGTATGTATGTATGTATGTATGTATGTATGTATGTATGTATGTATGTATGTATGTATGGTGACAATTTAGATTAGTGGGTTATTTCAAGAGTGGTTGAGTTCTTTGAGCTTCATGCAAGACGTCTTGGGGTCGATCCCCCACGTTGGATGTCTTTGTTTCACATCTCACTCGATGTCCCTATTTGGTCAGACATTGCAATTAGTGCTAACAATTTTACACTAGGTACCATCTACGAAAAGCAGGGAAGTGCCCATGGGTTTCTCCACAAGGATTTTCTTGGAAAAAAAATAATAGTATTGTGATGATTACTAAATTTGGTTTATAATAAGTGTGAACATGTATTAAACCACCTTCTATTTTAATGGCTAATTTGAACAAATAAGTTGAGAGCCATGATTTGCATGGGTAGGGTCTTGTACATGTCCTAATTATTGTAGCTCCATAGGGTAGAGATGATGCATATTAGGAAGCATGGGTTGTGTTTAGACATGTAATACGTCAATCAATGAGTTACACAAGAATTGAATCACAAGCTCAATTTCTCCCATTTGTTTACACCATATGGCTATGAAACCATTAGGAAATGTGAACTCATGTATATCTTGTTGTTTTCTAGGGTTGATATTTGGATTTGAACCTTGTTGATGCAATAGTGTGGCTTGGTCATTTTCTCATCAACAATATTGATTATATGTCAATTATTGCAGACTCCCAATGTAAGAGAAATGTATATATTGTAGCTTTGTCATGCATATTGGTGATAATGGACATTGATTTCCAATTATTCACAACATATCAATCAATCATTGTCAATCATGCTTCATGAACCATTTATTTTGTCAACAAGATCGACTCCCTTGGTGTTGACCGACCTCAATTCCTCTTCCTAAATTATGTTCAAATTTCCCACAAGAAATTGCATTGACAATGATAATACCATGAATCCACCCATGTGATTTGAAACCATAACCAGGGATATCTTTCCCATGTGGGTGATCAACTTTTCAATCCTCACCAATGCCAACCCAAATCCAATATATTATCATTCCAAGTTCGTTATTCTCTTAAGTCATGTATTCTCATTCCCATCTTTTGATATTATATTAACCTCACTTGTGACCAGAAACACAACAACAAATTTTCAATGATGTCTTGCTCATTTCTTATTTTGAAGATGATTCTTTGACCCTTTCAACAACATGAAATCACAAGTGATGACTTTCATAAGACAAGATCATCTGACTTCAAACAACATTGCAACATTTCAATCAATCAATAAATATTATGCATGCCATATATAATCATTGTATGTTAAGAAACACGATCATCAACAAATATAAAATATAACATACAAACTCTCCATTCCTTTTTGTACATTGGTTGTGTCAAATGTAAACATGATTCAAGAAATTATCTAAAAATATGATTGGATTATATTCCCACCATCATTAGTGGATTTAGAGGATAGGTTGACTTGTTTTTCCATGCATTGGATGTCCATTTTTAATGTGTGAGACTTTATTTATATAGAGTGTAGATCCATCAATCTCTCTAGTTCCTTCATTTGACCACATGGTGATTTGGACTCTTACCATTCAATCTCACTTTCGAGTCTTGACCATCACTTCCATGTTAGTCCCACCTTCCTTTCCACCAATCATATTCTCATTTACACCTTGTAAGCACAATTTGAGTTTGAATCCACCAAGGATGAGATATTCACTCAAAAATTCCTCACTAGATGATAGCCTCCTACTTCAGTCATGTCACTTCCTAACAAATACAACATAAGCAACTTTTTTCCTAATTTGATGTGTCTATCACTTGAATCACTTCAAATTTTTCATTCACCCATTTCAAGGGTATGTAATCCCAAAAGTTTCCATGTCATCATCATGTCATCAATGTCAAATTCTAACATATGATTGGCCCAAGTTCTAACACATGGCATAATTAACACACATCAGTAAGCCACATTAAATCCTCTTTTATCGAAAATTATTAAATACTAGACCTTTGGATTCAAAATGGATTAAACTAGGTTTATAGATATTCCAGGTTTGGATCCAGAAAAATTAAGGGTTCTTTGTTTCCATATTATAAAAATATTCTTATGGATCCAATACACTTTTTAACTAGGTAATATAATAGTTTGAATCTATGGAGTATGAGTGGATTTGAAAGATTATGCCACAAACTACAAAAGTCTTATGATTACTTAGACACCTAAGATCCTACCTTATGGCATCATCTACCACATCCACATCAACCATGATGACATCATCAAAAACTACAAAAAGTAATCCTAACATGAATGCTTACCAATAGAATCTTTCAATGTGTGCATGATGGCGTTAGAAAAGCATAACCCATAACCACATGTGTAGGGCTTTGAGAGTGCCATGTGGCATTGACATATTGAGTACTTAATTGCTTTACTTTTTTATTAAGACTAGCTATGTACTAAGATACAACCTTAAAATTTTATTGAGTGTGTGAATTATAATACTGTTAGGTCCATAAACCTGAATGAATCTTTGATTTGATGTCCCTTTAACTTGTATAATTACAACATGAACTTTACACTTTCTATTACCACAATTTAATAGTATGTTAGGACTATAAGGAAACAAAAAATTAACCTTTGTGTTTGTTGAAAGGTCCATAAACTTGAATGAATCCTTGATTTGATGCTCCTTTAACTTGTATAATTACAACATGAACTTTACACTTTCTATTACCACAATTTAATTTAATAGTACGTTAGGACTATAAGAAAACACAAAATCAACCTTTGTGTTTCTTGAAAGATCCATAAACTTGAATGAATCCTTGATTTGATGCTCCTTTAACTTGTATAATTACAACATGAACTTTACACTTTCTATTACCACAATTTAATAGTACGTTAGGACTATAAGGAAACAAAAAATCAACCTTTGTGTTTGTTGAATTGCATAAGACTCTAGATGGGTTTGACCTTTGAATTAATACTATTCTACAACCCTTTCAAGTTTTCTACCCTAGGAAAATTCAACTCCTTATATTTTATAATGCAAGGACCCCCTCATGGACCTAACGAGAAACTTAATGATGTTCAATAAATTTTCGGTCTTGGTTTTTTCTTAAAAACAACTAAGGCCTATTTGAAAATCCATCAAGTCTATAAGGAAAGCAGGATTATGGGTTTTTTGTTTTACTGTCCCTGCCCAAGACTCTCTTCGAACTTGACATATTATTTAAGTATATATTCTAAACTCTTTTTGCATTCAAAACTCAAACTAATGCACAACATTGTGTTTTGGTCCTATCCTTATTTAATGTCACACGGGCTGCCCAAAAAAACATAAGAGCCTTCTATCCTTGTGTAGCATACACATATCCATCGTCGAATTCCCTTCAGTGTTTCTCTTCCCCGTTAAGAAGGTATACCAATTTTATTATCATTACTTACAGAGAAAAGATACTTGCTACTCCCTACTCTTGTGAGGTTGTTATTTTAGAGAAGAATATGTAAATACTCCCTCCAATGGGTTGCTTGATATTTGAATACAAAATTAATATTTTATTAATTTCATGATAGGCTCTTACTTCAATCACAATTGCACAATCCTCCATTCTATGATGTTAAAGATAATACAAGTTCATTGTTATGTCATCCCATTAATGTCCATCGTCTTACTCCCTTCATAATGATTTCCAATAACTTGATGCACAAGTGTGCTAGTTTATTAGAGGAGCACATGCTTTATAAGTTATGGGTTCTCTCAACCACAATTTTGATTTGCCCCTATCATTCATATATTGTCATTTGTTTAGTGTTAGCCTCCAAAACAAATAATTTTTAATTTCTAAAGGGAAGTATATTGATTAGATATAAGATCAAGGTGTAGCTAGTTGGTTTATTTTTTATATTACTATAGAGGATTATGTTGTAGCTAGTTGGTTTATTTTTTATATTATTTTAGAGGATTATATTGTAGTTAGTTGGTTTATTTTTAGATTTCATGTTTTAGTTTACTGGTTTTAAGGGGGGACTTTGGTTGTCCTATCAAAGGTTTCAGTTATGTTTAGTTGGTTTGTTTTTTATATTATTCTAGTGAATTATGTTGTAGTTAGTTGGTTTAATTTAAGATCGTGTGCTTTGGTTCATTGTGTTTATGAGAGACTTTGGTTGTCATGTTCAAGGTTCCAATCATGTCCTGATCTAGGATTAACCATTTCCCTAGTTAGGGGTGATGCCACTTGTACTTGACCATTTTAATCAAGCACGACCCTCTTTACCTAGACAATACACAATGCCAAAAAAAATAATTCTAGAAGCTAGTTGGTTTTTTTTTAATATTATTCTAAGCTTTGAAATCAATTATTTTTTTCAAGTGCAATCTTTATGTATGAGGTCAATTCTAGTCTATGCACTTAACTTTTCTTCTTGATTTATATACGACACCTATAAAATTTTCTTCTTGACTTATTATGCTAACAAAATTTTTAAGGGAGGGATTTTTCCCAAAAACTTGGTCATCCTAGACCATTGGTTTTGGGAATGTTCACTTGTTCTTTGAACAAAATTTTTTGAGTCTATCTATCCCTATCTTAATTTTCGATCATATCTTCTCCAATCATATTTTTCTACTTTCATTAATACAAATCCACCCTTATCCCTACTAGATTTAATTCCTAGAAAATTCCAACATTTTTCCAGCTACCTTTTCTCATCTACAGAAAAAAGAAGAAGAAGGTGGT
>JASDQU010502100.1:6214-21935 GCA_032191745.1 Picea mariana | reverse complement strand
TAAATGAGTTGAGGTCGAGCATGGTAGAAATCTTCTGATTATCAGTCATTGATGTATACCATTAACAAATGCGAGGGAACCCAACGATGATGATGATGGAACCCAAGATACCGAGTATAATCTAGCATGTGTGAATAAATGAATTGAAACCAAACACTTGTAGATTCATTCAACAAGAGCCAATGATGTAAACCCACTGCTGAAATGCAAGGGAATATGTCGCTAATGTTTGCAAATCCTAGGGTACTAACTGGTTTCTAGATTTCAAACCTGGATAATGATCTTGAGTCGATAGGATGAGATCCGTCGAAGGAGGGCCTTGATGTATCCCCCATCAATCGACATGAAAAATGTAAAGGTAGATGGTGTGAAGAGTGTAATGGTAGAGCACAACTGACGTAGGGATGGCCGGGATGAATGGGATAAAGGACTAAAAATGGCCGACAAAAAATAACTTCCCTTGAAAAAATCAGCACGACAAATGACTTGGCTTGGCAACATTGACTTGATAAGGACCAAAATATGTGCCATGGATGACTAGAAGAGTAAACATTCGGCGGAGTCCGAGAACTCATGGAGATGGTAACAACTCAGAGACAATGGATAACCCAATTGTTGTACATAGATGAAAAATAGGTGCATTGTTCAAGGGTGACTCAATGGATAGCTACCATTTATGAAGATGACTAGATGTAAAACCCCCCACTCTTTTTCTTT
Organism: Picea mariana; assembly: GCA_032191745.1. Taxonomy (NCBI): domain Eukaryota; kingdom Viridiplantae; phylum Streptophyta; class Pinopsida; order Pinales; family Pinaceae; genus Picea; species Picea mariana. The sequence goes on along the minus strand of JASDQU010502100.1, from coordinate 21,218 downwards.
CTTTCATGTTTGAAACGAGCGTGAAAGAAAATAAAAGTGTTCTCGATATTCTCACCCGTGGATTTAATTCTTGAGCCCGGGTGGAGAATTGTGCTCGACAGTGTTTTTTATATTTAAGGAGTCTAGAAAGATCCAAAAGAAAACTCCATATACAATCTTGTGGATTTAAGGATCCCAAGAAAGTAATTGTTTGTTTGTCATTTCACATTTAAAGAGTTTGAAAAGGAAAAGAAGACTCCAAGGGTATGATTTTTCATAAATTTAGTCTCCTGAGCCCGAAAAAGGATAAAAAAATACAAGGGAGAAATCTTCCAGCCAAGGATGACTAGAGTATTCCTCTTTCAAAATTAGTCCATCCGGTCCGAAAAAGGGGTAAACTTACACCTAATAGACGCTCTTTATATCTGTTTAACGACTATGAAAGGAAACAAGATCACTCAGAAATATTTTCATTTTTAGGGAGTCTGAAAAAATATGAAAGGAGACACCAAGGTGTACCTTTGTCATGGTTGGTTACTGAGCGCGGAAAAGGAATAATAGTAAGCTCGACCGGAGAGAAGGATTGGTTTGCAATGAAGTTCTAGGTGCATGGAACGTGACTAAAGAAATGGACTACAACAAGACATGGAAAATGATGATCACTCATAACAATAGGACTCATCCAGGGGTGTTGTAAAATGGGAGAAAATGGATGGCTAGTGGTCAAGCATGGATGCAGTGTGATAAGCAATGGAATCAAATGGCAATGTAGCAAAAATAAGTAGCGAGACAACAATGTTAATAAAGTGTGACCATTAAAACAACATAAATGGTGGGAACCTAAGGTGTAGTGCTTGCAATATGGACAATTAATAATGAAAAGAGGGAAATGTGGGGAAAAACCTCTCCCTATATGCCATTTTAGAGACATGTACCTCAAGTTCAATGGATTTCCCCATCTTAGAAACATCCCTAGAATCCCGTCAACACACGTAAACTAGATTCCAAGGTCAGCACGCATAGTGAAATCCTAAAAAGATTTATTTTTTTTGGACTTTTTGAATATGATGTACACAAAAAAAAGGCACTCACACCACACACCTATGTACAAGGAACTATGCATATTGATGGTTTAGACAAAGGAGAGCTCATTATTAGGCTCAAACCAAGGATCTTTGTCACAATAGAGGAACTCATGAGCCATTAATGGCATCACATGGCTCACCATGTCGGGGCCATGCCACATAGGAATAGATCTATGTGGCCAAAGATACTCATCATGAGTGGTTTTGTGAGCTATGGAAGCCCCTTGATAGGATCCATAAAGACATGAGGGAAGTACAAAAAATTAATCTTCAATGGAAGAGGTAGCAGAGAATTTGTTGTGAAATTCTAAAAAAGATAAACAAGGCAGAAAAGGGTCGAGGCTAGGAGGTGGACTGGATTTCCTAGCCAATGCCCCCAGTTTTGAAGCAAGACTCATTATGTTAACTCTCATTGGTTCCAAATCAGGGAGGACGATGTGATTATTCTTATCCTCTCTGGGCTTATCAATGGAAGCCATGATTTCTGGGGTGGCCTCTTCTGAGGGCAACTTAATATCTAAGAAATCATATGAATTGAGAGAGTCAACAAACCGTATGGACAAAGAAGGTTGATCACACTCCACATGAAGATGGAGTTGTTTACCAGTATCAACAGATGTCGAAGGGATATATGCTCCATGTGAGTCAACATCCTCAAGATGAGGTACCACCCAAGGATAAAATGACCCGAGGGATCCACTGATAGATGAGAAAATCATGTTTGTAGTAACGATATGGGTAGTGTCGGGTGCAGGAAGGGGGAACATCCCCATAATAAATGGATCTTTAAAAATACCTACACCGACGCTTTCATACCCCCCAAAATATTCACTTATGAAGGGCACGTTGGTGCTAGGATTATATTGTAATTCAAGTGTACAATAATCTAGTTGGCCGGTCATGAGTATCTTTTATTTATGGGGAAAATGTATGATGTGAAATAAAGTGGATGCCACAACCTTCATTGCATAGAAACAAGTGTGACCCAAGAGTAGATTATAGTCAAGTGGGGTGTCTACCACTTCAAATTCTATGGAGACAGTCTTGCCCCTGAGCTCGATGGGTAACGAGGTGAGAATTTTGTGAGGTTTGAAAGAATGTCCATCAAAATATTTTAGGATGGTTGGAGATGGGGTGAGTTGTGGAGAACCAAGGGATTTCCAACATGAAAAAGACATAATGCAAGTGGTCGCTCCTTCATTGATCACCATACGAAATATATTTTTGTTCAAAAAACCAACTGTGATTTGCAATGCAAGTTGGTGTGAGAAATGCGACTCACTCTATTTTTTTTCAAAGGAAATAATATTGGACTTTGAAGGGTCGATTCCCCCCATGGATGATAGAAAGGCTTTCCGTTGTGAAGGACAACTCTGTAATACTTCGAGTGTTGACATGACACATGGTGCTTAGGCGAGATATTCCACTATTCTATAGTGTTGAGCTACCTAGGCATTCATATTATGGGTAATCTGTTGAGGTACCCCTTTTGGAGGGAAGATTGCAGGTTCAAAAGATGGTTTCTCTAAAGTGAGAGGGCCATTGTGTGGTATAGTCAATGTAGGATCCTTCGATGAAGGTTCCCATTCTTGGGATTCATATTTCTTCACTCGGGTGGATAGTGCGACCATTGATTTAACCATCATAATATTCAGAGATTACCACTTTGCATTTCCCTCGGGTGGGGGTGTAGGAACTTGTGTGACAATTTGTTGTTTCTAGGGAAAAGGATTGGTTGATACCGCTAGTTGAGAAGGAGATACCCCTCGCTTGAGGTATTGATGAATCTCGATAAGATGAGGGAAGTCTTTGGTGAAGTGGTCCTCCTTACATACCATGCAAGGATATTTCATCTTTATTTTATTTTTTCCCCAACATTGGGGTCTTGGGTGTTTTACTCTCCTGCAAGTTAGAATATTTTTTCGATTTACCCCTATTTTTATTCTTTCCTTTGGATTGTTGAGATGAAACAAAATGGACTTCATTCACCTTGGAGGTTTGTGCAGGAGAGGGAGGAGACTTGGTATTGGTACCATTATGTGATTATGTCACAGACTATGATTTTACGGAACCCACTACGCCATCAACATGGGCTCTTGGGGCTGGTTTTGATAGATCATTTGATGGTCGAGGAGCATGAGGGATCAGATCATATAGTTTGCCTGACTGGGAATATACCAAGTCTAAATATTGATCACAACTGATGGTTTTCTCCTCTATTACAACGCCTCCCATGGGAACATCTCTAGCAATGGGAGGCAGGAGTGACTATGTGAACCAATCTTCCAGGAGTTGGTCTGGAATAGTGGCTTTAATCAACCGTTTTCGTCGCATCCATTCATGAATATGATCATAAATATGAGTGGAGGTGGATTGTCGAAGCGAGGTTAAAATATTAGTACCGGTCTCATACTAAATGGGAAATTGGAAATGTGTCAGAAAATCCATAGCAAGAGAATTAAAATCGACAAAGGAGTTTCACGACAACTCAATATACCATTTCACCACCAAACCTGTAAGTGTTCTCAAGAAAATTCGTAATCGAATGGAATCATCCATTAAGGAGTTATAAGAACACCATATGTGGAAGGTCATAACATGGTTGTTAAGATCTTCTCCAGGTTTTTCATCAAATTTTGGGATGTCAGACGATAGTTTGGTAGGGATAGAGGGTTGGAATGGGGCATGTTGTATGGGATTGTTTGTCAAACATGAAAAATATGCCAAATCTAAAGTAGCCAAGAAAGGAAGTTGTCGGTTAGGTTGAAAATACTAGTAGTGTGGATGAGGCATTGGAGTACCAATAGGACCATGTGCGGGTTGGGATGGCACGTTGAAACCTGATGGTCCACCCATATATGGTTGAGTGGCTTGGGGAGTGGGGAACATGGGGTTCATTGATTGAGTGGGAAAATATCCTTGTGAAGAGATTCCCGCCAGATTGGGTTTCCCCATGAAGTATTTGGCACTCCCGGATATGGTAAACCACTATAAATACCTGTAGGGTTTGCCATAACATTCTATCCCCAAGGGTGAGGTTGATTTTCAGTGTGGGATTGTCCCCAAATTGGTTGCTAACCTCTAGCTGGTTGCTTTCCAGATGGTTGTTGACCCCAAATAAGTTGTTTCCCCCCAATGATTTATTGTCCCCAAAGAGGTTTTTCCCCCCAACTAGTTTTTTTTGTCCCCTGATCGAATATTGTCCCACAGTTGAAGGTTTTCCTCCAAATGGAACTTGACATGCAATTGAAGGTTTCCCCCCATTTGGAAACTGATCCATAGCTGAAGGCTTCCCTCTAGCGGGGTACTAGACTACAGATTAAGGTGGCCCTCCAGTTGTAACATGCCCCCCAGTTGTATGTGGAATAGTTTGTGGAACCGTCATTTGGTTAACACCTTGATTGGGCAGAGAAACAATGAAGCTACTTGTCATAGGACCCAAGGTAGTAACACTATTGGCCACTAGATTAGATGGAGTCCATAAAGAAAAACCAAGTAACGTGTTGGGTGTATGCAAGTGTGTAGCTAGATATGCGAGAAGAGAAGTTGTACTAATCAGTTGTTGATTCAGGGTAATAGGGGTCAACGACGTTTCCCACAAATAAGAAGTGTCAGTAGTGGTAATGTGTACCAGGGAGGCTATTCAAGATCAAGTGGGGGTATCACTATTCCATTTGTATATTTAGATGTTGATGCATGCATACCATAATATTTCCTACTGTACATATTGGGTGGCAAGAAGGAAAAAGAAAAAGAATCATAATAACTCGTTGATGGAAACTTAACGGCTGGTTGATCAAAAGGACCAGTCAAAGGTGGGTTTGTGGAAGAGGGAAAACCTTCTTCCATGATTTCGACCACTCCTTTAGTCTAGTCAATTGGGGGAACTATGCTCCTGATTTTAGAAGCAAACCCTTTGTTAATAGTTCCTTCTTTATAAGGGTTCTGTGGAAGATTGTGTTCTTCGATATCCAACCCTTTCATTCTTCGATATATTCAGAGACCTTGTTCGACCACGATGAAAGTATAGTAAAAATGATGATCCCTAAGGCCAACTATGGATCTCGAAGGAACACACACCTAAGAAAAAATCTATATGTAATCAACCAAACAACAATATATATAAGGATCTTCCAAATACGGGATGCCAAGCTGTCATCAAAGATATGAGAAGTAGTTACCCCAACCTCCACATAACATCCCTTCTCAGTGCAAGCAACCCTCATTTCACGGGATCACCCTACAAGGGTATTGAAAGTGTGATACGAAAGTTTCCCCAGGTACTGTGGGAATCCCCCCACAATCACCTTTGTAGATACCTAGGAAAGGTGACTAGGGTTACCAACTCACAGTCGGCCTCCGGGGGGGTACAGTTGACAGTCAGGACCGAATCTATGGGAAGGATAAAAAAAGTCCAAAGATCTTTGAAAGGACTAAAGACAAGTGGAACGGTAATACTCCTGAGGACCTCGAACGGATTCGAGATTCACGAATCACCGAGACCAAATGAACCAATAACACTATATAAAAACCCCCAATATACGCTCTTTCCGCTGCGATTGGTCAATATTTTGAGGGGCAATCTTCGCTACTCTTTCTCACATGACCTCGTGTTTAGCCCCTGTGTTAGAGGGGGTTCTCGGATATTCCTATACAACAGTTGGATTTTTCCCCTCTTTAGTGTTCTACATTATTGTGTAGTAGTCTTGGACAATTTACTCTCTTTTCCTAGTCCAAAGACTCTAGCTGTAAGATACTATTGGTGTAGTAAAAAAACAAATGTCTAATTAATTTTATTAGTGTGTTGGTTCATTTTAATAGTTGTTTTTACTCTAGGGGTGTACTAAGGTGAAACTAATGATGTGATGACTCAACTCCAAAATCATGCAATAAGAATGAAATGCAAAGATTTTTATTTCAATGAATTCTATCTGCGAGAAGGAGAAGAGATACTTTTCCTCTTATTGGAAATAAACACCCAAAAACATGCAACTTTCACTTTTCTTTTTTCAAATGGAAAAAAATTGAAATGCCAAACTATAAATTTAATGCTCATGAAATCCCAAACAAAAAAAAACTCTTTCAACTATGTACCAAGACACTCCAACTATGAAAGTAGGATGCAAAATTTGTGTTTTCTTCTTTCCAAATCACATGAAAACTCAAAAGAGACACTTCTTTTTATTTTTATTTTAATAAAAGTATTCAATGACACTTTGCAAAGAACTCAAAAGTGAATGAAGGTAGAGAAAACAAGCCCCTGAGGAATAAAAGATCCATCCACAAAGATGTCTTCAACGCAGAAAACTCAAGCTTTCAATGGTAGAAAAAAAAAGTTTTAAATAACTTGAAAAAATATTGCACTCTAAGATGAGATGCAAACCAGGAGAGTTGGTTTTGTTTAAACAATGGAAACAAATATAAAGGAAAACCCAAAATATTTATAAAAAAAAAAGAATGAACTCTCTTCACAAAATTACCATCAACACTAAAATTCTGGGGGAATGAGATTAGGTGACCTAAACCATACCCACAAAAAAAAAATTGCTTTAAATCAAATAAACAAAATGGCACAAAAAAGGAAAGATTTCAAAATGACTTTCAAAAATGTTGCAACAATGACTACTGGGACAGATCTAAGAGAGATCTGGAGGGGTGGAAGAAAGGACAGACACATATATGGGCTTTGTTTGAAGGATTCCCCTTAAAAAAATGGATTCTAGAGCATGGTTGCACCTTGTTAATGACCATAGGGTGACCACAAAGCACTGGTCACTCCTTGCAGAGGACTAGAGGACGACCAAAAAAAACTAGTTGCATAGAACAATGTAATTCTTGGTATGTTCACCTCCCGCAATGGAGAAACTTGTGACCAAAAGGGTTTGGTCACTCTGTGGGCATGAATAACCCATTACTGTGACCGTGCAAGTGCGAAAACTAATAGATCTGAGATAGATCTATCATATATGGGTCTGGACACTTTCAAACAGACTCAACAAAGACTTATGGACATAATGAAAACAAAAATCAGGGCTTAAAACAGGGAAGGATGTTGAGAATATGAATTCAAAAGTTGATGAAGAAAACTAAATAAACAGTTATGACTTCCTCAATGGAGTCACCAGTCTGTTGTAGAGTAAATGAACCTTACAGGAGTTACCTCCCTTAGGCTCTTCCTATACCTAAGACATAATAGATATGCAAGCAGTAGATTTTCCTAGATCTAAATTATACATGAAAAGAATCTACAAGTTGATGGAATGAAAGGTTTACCCCATGTTTGACGATTGTCCATGCACGCTCCTTAGTTGTTATCTTTATTGAATATTCCCTTTGCTCTTACCAGCATGGATCTGCACACATAGAGACACAAAGAAACCTTTCACAAGATCAAGAGAATCGTGTATAAATGGATAATAGATCTAATGACATAACATAAGAATATCAATTCCCTACAAAGATTATAACAATTACATACAATCGAGTAAGGAGGAAAATATTGTACATCTTCTATTAATGGAAAAATGGTTTACAAATTACAATCAAGGAAGTTGATGTAGTCCTTCCCAAGTTCCTTGCCCAAGCTATGTTATGTGAGAAAATGAAAGACACTTCCACACTAATCCTAGTAGAAGAGAAGAAGAATTTAATCAAGAACGAAAATGACACAAGCAATCACACAGTACACCGATATTTTACCTTGGAAACCCTTAACCGGGAAAATCAACATTCCTTTGAGTGTTATTCTCTCTTGTTGTCTTATTCAATCATAATAAAATGTTACATGTCTAACCTTGGTCCACACCTAAGACACAATTGACATCATACCCTCTTTCCTACACAAGAACAACCCTTTAGCCAAACCGATTTACATCTTCATGACCAACAACCTACATCTAAATATCACTCAAAATATATTGATTAATTCATTATCCTTTATGGCCTTACAACATGCCTCTTTATAGGCTTTACAACAGGAAGGAACCTAAATATTGGCACCCAAAAGTGATTACAGAATCATGCAGATCATTGGCTACAAATCGTGCAAATCCCAGGATTTTGTTACAGTCAAATCCAGGTCGGGTTACCATTCGGTCCTTCATTTGGTCTCTAGTCAATCATCTCATGCCTACACTTCGACCTCTTTTTGTTTGACTTGTCATCAATATCTTCGACTTCAACTTTACCCGATCGACCTTCGACTCGCTGTCGATCCACCTCGACCTTCGACTTGTTGTCGATCCACCTCGACATTCAACCGTCTGTCGATTCACCTCGAACAGAATTTCACTACAAAGAATATAACAACCCAAAATTATCCCACTTGTTTTCTTCTTTGCTAAAACATCAGATTCCAAAATTTTCGTTCACAGACCCAAGGCATCAATGCGCATTGCCTCTCTGCACCAAGAGAACTTCACAACACTCACAAACTTGGTCAATGAGTCTGCTATGTTTTCCAACATGTCTACTTTCTCTAGTAGCACCTTGTTACTTTCCACCATATCTCTTACGAAATGGTATTATACATCAATGTGCTTAGTTTTTGAATGATAAGTAGGGATATTTTCCAAAAACATTGCACTTTTACTATCGCAACTCACCTTCATATCTCTTTGCTCAAAGCCGAGTCCTAAACACAACCTTTGAAACCATACCGCTTCTTTGATTCCATGAGTATCCGCCATGTATTCAACTTTTTTTGTTGACAATTCTACAACCGCCTATCGCTTCTCATCCAACTTATTGCTCCATTGAAGATCATGAAGACATATCCATTAGTCGACCTCCATCGATCCACAAATCCATGTACATCTAATTTACCACTATCACCTCGAGGTTTTCCTTGGTAGCATATAGCATAGTCCTTCATGCCACACAAATACCTGAATACTCTCTTGAAATTTATCCAGTTCTCCTTCCCAGGTGTCAACATGTACCTTCTCAACACTCCCATTGCATGGGAAATTCCTGTTCGAGTGCATACCATCACATACATTATACTACCAACAACACTTGCATAGGGAACATGTTTCATGTCCTCTATTTCTTCCTGTGTCTTTGGACACTGCTCAGCATTAAGCCTTGCTCCCACAGAAATTGGCACCTTCACCGGTTCGCAATCCTGCATGTTGAACCATTTCAGAATTGTTTCAATATACTTCTTATGATTCAACCAAAGATTTCTAGTGGATCAATCTCTCTTAATCTCCATTCCTAGAATGAAGTTAGCTGCACCGAGATCCTTCATGTCGAACTTAGAGGATGGATTCTTCTTCACCTCCTTTATTGTGTCCATGTTGTTTCCAATCAACAACATGTCATCGACATACAAAGTTACATATATGAAATTCCCACCTTCTTCCTTGGAATATATGTAGTGATCAACTTTGCTTCTCACAAATCCCAAACTAACGATGTATGTGTCAAACTTATGGTACCACATCGTTGGGGACTTATTTAGACAATAAAGGGGTCTTTTGATTTTGCACACCAACTTTTGCTTTCCCTTTACTACAAATCCTTCAGGTTGTTTCATGTAGATTTCTTCTTCTAGGTCCCCATGTAGGAACATTGTCTTTACATCCATTTGTTCTATCTCCAGATCAAATGCTACAGCTAGAGACAATAGTACTCTAATGAAAGTTAGTTTTGAAACGGGGGAAAAAATATCACCGAAGTCAACTCCTTCAACTTGGGAATAACCTTTCGCTACCAGTCGATATTTGAACTTCTTGACTTGTCCTGCGACATTCATATTCTTCTCGAAAACCCACTTTCTACCAATAGGATTCCTTTCACTAGGTAACTTGACTAAATTCCATGTCTCAGTCTTGTATAAGGATTCTATCTCTTCGACCATGGCGTCCTTCTAGATTTTACCCTTTGTCGAGTTGACTACCTCACCGACCGACTTGGTCTCATCGTCGATGATAGTTAGCATGAATGCAGAACGAAATTTGGGTGGACTACACCTCTCAAATGGTTTTCTTATTATTTCTAACCTCCTTACCATCGAGGTTAGTTGTTACACCTCTTCCTCATATTTAGTCGACTTATTTGAATCATCGTCTTCATTCCTCCGTTCAAATCACACCGTATTAGGATTATTCTCGGTCTGAACAAATTCCTCAGGCTCAAACTTACCTCTGACTTCTTTGAAGACCATGTCTCGATTGTACATTTTTCTCGTTGATGTAGGATCCCAGAGATTATATCCTTTCATTCCTTCTTCATATCCAATGAAAATACATTTGGCTGCTTTCTTTTCCAACTTTTTCCTCTTTTCCTTGGGAACATGCACAAATGCATCACAACCAAATACTTTAAGATGTGCCACTAAGGATTCTTACCATACCATACCTCATTTGGAGTCATGTCAACTAGCACTGACAAAGGAGACATATTCACCATATATCTTGCAGTCTCGACTGCCTCCTCCCAGAATTCTTGTGCGAGCCCAGCACCACTGAGCATGCTCCTTTCCTTATCCATCAATGTTTTCTTCATTTTCTCAACAACTCCATTGTTCTATGGGATATATGGTGTGGTATTTTGGCATGCTATGCCACACTATTTACACAACTGATCAAATTACATTCCACAGAATTCACCATCATTGTCAATCCTCATCACTTTAATCCTCTTCTCTGTATAGTTTTCTACAAGAGATTTAAACTCCTTAAATCTATTGAAAACCTTTGATTTCTTCCTCAATAAATATATCCATGTCTTCCTAGAAAAAGAATCTATGAAGGAGACATAGTACATGAATCCACCAAGTGAAGGCACTGTAACTAAGTCAAACACATCACTGTGAACCAATTCTAGAATCCCATTTTCCCTTGTCACTCCATATGGGAACCTCAACCAACTTTGTTTTCCATATATGCAATGTTCAAAAAAGTTTACTTCTAAACCACATTCAGTAAATCCTTCAACCATACCTTTTCTTTGCATATCTCGAAGTCCTTTTTCTCCAATGTGTCCCATCCTCTCGTTCCATAACCTGGTCAGGTCGATTTCATCATGCCTTATCGAGTCGATTTGAACCGAATTAGATCGAGTTGAGTCAAGTTGTATCAACATCGAGTCGAGTCGATTCACAGTCAAGTTGATTTCAGGAGCAACGATATTGTTGCATCCAATCGAGTCGACATTCCCTAACAACTTGTACATGGTACCAATCTGAACTCCTTTCATTAAGACCATCGCACCTCTGACCATCTTGCATGAATCCTTCTGGAACAAAGTATGCACACCTTCATCACTCATCTTGTTGATAGATATCAATTTTCTTTCCAAACTCGGAATGTGTAGCACACCTAGAAGGGTTATTTTCCTCCCATCATGCAGTGTCAATGGGACTCTTCACCGTCCAAAACTTTTGGTTGTCGAGTCATCCCCCAAGAACAAATCACCCCCATCAAATCATTTATATTCACATAAACATTCTTTATGTGGTGTCATATGATAGGATGCTCCTGATTTGATCAACCAAACATCTTGATCCATCTCTGTACTGGTCGACGCCAGATACACATCACCTCCTTTCTCTGAGGTTGTGTTTCTCTCAATCGACTACTTTTTGTTGGATTCGGCACTGACTTCTGTTGCATTCAACTTGTATTCCTTTTTATAATGCCCATATTTACCGCATTTCCAGCACCTTTACGTTGACTGAACTGAGGATTTAAATCTACCCTTTGACTTGAACTTTCTATTGGATAATTTTCCTTTATTTGTGTCTACTAGTCGACCTCTCACTACTAGATCATCTTTGTTCAATCCTTCCATGTTCTTCCTTATCATTTATTCTGACAATAGAGAAGAAACCACATCCTTTAGTGCTATTGTGGTTTTATTACTTCCAATAGCCACGACTAAGCTATCCCAAGAGAAAAGAACATAATAGGCTGATACAATTCTCCTCATCAGTGATCTTAATATCCACAGACAATAACTGGCTTAACACTATATTAAACACATTTAAATTCTCAGTCACTAAACTTCCATCACTCATCCTCAAAAGATACAGTTTATTTCTAAGAAACAACTTATTTACCAGATATTTCAACTGGTATAAGCTTCCCATCGTGTCCCACAGTTTCTTGGGTGAATCTTCACCTGAGACATTCAGCAGCACCGAATCTACAAGACAAAGTCGAATCATACTTCTTGATATTCTTTCGAGTTTCTCCCATTCTTCCATTGACATGCCTGTCGATTGGGTACTTGGACACACCGCTGTCCATTGTTCTCAATCCACAAGCATATCTCCCATTTTAAGCTTCCAAAGCTCAAAATTCTGGCCATTGAATTTTTCTATCTCTATTCTAGAACTGCTCGTCATTATTTACCATTATCTTTAACATAATTTATGACTTACAACTCTTACTATACCTAGGGTTTAGTTATCAGATTCAAGATTATCAAATCAAGATCTAATATACTCGCCAAAGAATAGCACCTCTCTGATCATTCACTTGTCAAGTAAAACCTGGCTCTAATACCACATGTCAGGAAATGAAAGACACTTCCACACTAATCCTAGCAGAAGATAAGAAGAATTTAATCAAGAATGCAAATGACACAAGAAATCACACAATACACTAAGATTTTACCCTAGAAACCCTTAACCGGGAAAACCAAAATTCCTTTGACCGTTATTCTCTCTTGTTGTCTTATTCAATCAAAATAAAATGTTACATGTCTAACCTTGGTCCACACCTAAGACACAATCTACATCATACCCACTTTCTTGCACAAGAACAACCCTGTAGCCAAACCGACTTACATCTTCATGACCAACAACCTACGTCTAAAGATTAATCTAAATATATTGATTAATTCATTAGCCTTTACGGCCTTACAACACGCCTCTTTATAAGATTTATAACAGGAAGAAACCTAAATATTGGCACCCAAAAGAGGTTATAGATCCATGCAGATCATTGGATACAAATCCCACAAATCCTAGGATTTTGTTACAGTCGAATCCAAGTCGGGTTACCAGTCGGTCCTTCATTTGGTCTCTAGTCGGTCGTCTCACACTTGCACTTCGACCTCTTTTCGGTTGACTTGTCATCAATATCTTCGAATTCAAATTTAACCAATTGACCTTCTTGACCTTCAACTTGTTGTCGATCCAACTCAAACTTTTAATTTTCATGAATCCACCTCGACCTTCGACCATCTATCGATTCACCTTGACTAGACTTTTACTGCAAAGAATATAACAACCCCACATGTTATCAATCCGCCAGTATAATTTTTCTTTCTCCCTTCTCTCCCCCTTTTCCCATGAGAGACCCTCAATATATAGGATAATAGAGATAAGATCAAAAGTTAATCTAGATAGGATCTAGATTTTCAAGATAACCAGCTTCTTGAGGTCGAACCATGAAAAATATTAGGTTTAATCTCATCTCATGGAAAATAATCCTAAATAGGGAGTAAAAAACATGGATGCCCTGCATGCTTGTAGGGAGTGACCAATCACCCTTTGAAAAAGAAAAAGGAGCGACCAACAATTTTGGTCATAGGATGTAAAGGGACAACCACAACCAAGAAAAAGGTACTATAAACTCAAGGGAAAAGTGGTATAATTCAGTGTTTCAGACGATTAACTTCTATATCATTCCCATTAGTTGATTAGGTGGAAAATAATTGTATAATAAGGATTTGTTCGACATATATATTTTCCACTAATCTGAAATATTTTTTCTCGTTGAGGAAACAGGGAAATCTTCGTTGGGTTGATAAACTGTACATGATGAACATAAAATTAGGATTCAGTCATTCAAAACATAAATTGAGCTTGAAATGAAGAGAATTTCCTTGTGCATGTCTTACACTTGTACTTCAGTTCTCGATCCACATAAGAAAGGACGTGGGTATCTATGAGTTCTTGATTATGAACCTCTTCTTCCATATGTCCAGTTTGAATGAGTTGATGGGCTCCTCAATATATAAGGTTTACATATCTTGTCACTTTGTGAGGGATCCTTCCCTAACATTGGCAAAAATCATGAAGGAAATATCCGTTCAGTTGATAAATTGTACATGATGCACAGAAAATTGAGATTCAGTCATTCAAAACATAAATTGAGCTTGAAATGAAGTGAATTTCCTTGTGCATGTCTTGCACTTGTACTTCAGTTCTTGATATGCACAAGAATTAAAGTGGGTATCCATGATTTTTTTGGTTCTGACCTTCTTCTTCTTTCTGTCCAGTTTGAATGAGTTGACATGCTCCTCAATATCTAAGGTTTCCATATCTTGTCGCTTCGAGAGGGATCCTTCCCTAGCGTTGGAAAACATCATGAGAGAATTGGAAGCCAACTCTATATTAGACTCAAGTAAAAAACATGGTTCATGCTCATCTAATTTAGTGATTAGCATAGAAGAAATCGTTGCATGCCTAGCACACTTAGATATTTTGGAGCTCATATTGCTATGAAATATTTGAGGCTCCATGCCCTGAGATAAAAAATGATAGAGAGTCATCACCCTATTGCTCTGTGACTTGGGTAATGATGAGAAAATATGGAGGAAATCTTGTTGAATACTTGTGATGGTTACAGTGGATCATAATCGATGCAATATAGTTTGTGAGGATTGACAACTCTAACATATTTTGCACGAAATAGTTTTATAGATCATGAGCAAGTTTCCAAGGAAGCCATGCTTACATATCAAACAATGCAACAATGAAGGTCATGCTTACATCTCAAACAACACAGGAATGAAAGTTTGTTTCCAAGTAAAGAGATTCTATGAATACCATCTTGCTCTTAAATCCACCCAAAAACTTGTTGATGTTGATACATAATTAGGTGATGCCTTGTTGTATTCCAGGCAGTAGAATTTTCCTTTTTAATTTCTCATCGTCATTTTCCAAAGCCGATACGCACGAGCTCACCATTTTTTGAGTAAAT